>APFE030468556.1:50526-97004 GCA_000404065.3 Pinus taeda
GTCTATTTTTAGACATATGGATCATGGTCTATGAGTTGCAGGATGTTATTTGTGGATGGTTGGTCAAGTTGGTAAAAAATAGATGGACCTCTATTTTTAGACATATGGGTGGAGTCTATTTTTAGACTACCAGGCTAAAAATAGAACAGTTGAATATTATTAGCCCTTAATAATATTTGGACTATAAACATTATCTTATTCTCTTAGAGCACTTCAGTTCGAGCTATGGATGTGGCACATGGAGCTTCCAAAAGGAAATACATGGTTATTATGGGTTACTTGAGCTATTGCATGAAGGACTTCAGTTAGAACTTCAGTGATTGAGTTCTATGGAGTTGGATGAGCAGTTAATGGAGTTGTGTTCAGTTTGACTTAGTTGAACTAGTTGTATTTAGTCTAAATGATCAATAGACTAATTGATGAGTGGTGTGAATTAGTTATTAATTAATTCACTAATTATTAATTCATAAAGCAACTGAAGAATACATCAGTTAACTCAGTGCATGGATAGTTCAGTGGAGACAAGTGTTAGAGGTGAGTGAAAGGGCAAGACAACTGTCAGTTGTGACTATAGTTGTGCATGAGATTTTCACATGCATGGATTGAGTATTTCCAATGAGGATTGTGTGTATATCCAAGGGAAATACGAATTTGGAGTTGATTATCATCCATTCTCTTGCAGGATTGCGCAGTGGAGGCAGGCAAAGCAGCGGAGGAGATTTGAACCTATGACTTGTTCGGATCTGAGCTAGTTTTGTGTGTAGCAGGTGGAGATAGTGTTGGATACTTGTGAAGAGTATTGTACTATGTATTGTTACATGTTCTCAATCAATATAATATATAGATAGTTGGGGTTTTTAGCAAGATGCTTTCCTCGGGAAAATACTGTGTTGATATGTGTGATTGATGTTTCTATGTGTGCATGTTATTGTTTCTGCTTCTGTAAATTGATGATCAACGTAGAGGAGGTTACGTATTATGCATATATTCCACAATAGTGTATAATCAGGATAATCTCTATGAATATGTGTCATATTATTCAAAATTCCTACAAGGTCATTGGCCACATTGGGTGAGAGGTGAAACTTCCAAAAATAGGAAGTTCTAAAAATAGAATTTCTGGGTCCCTTCCTATTTTTAGCTGTCCCTGGTCTAAATATAGGAAGTAAAAATGAATTTGGTCTTACCAGCAGTTTAAATATTAATTAATTAATCTCCATGAGTTAATTAGTTAAGGAAAACCAAACTTGAAGTCTTTGTGAGAACATGCAATTATTTCTCCACTAATTGGGGAATGTTTCCTTGATTTGCTCCACTGATTGAGGAATTAAGGATGAGTTCTATATTGAGAAAATGAGTTGACTTAGTTCTAACTAGTCAAGTCTAGTTAGATTATTTTAACAAGTTGCTAAAATAATAAAATATAGTTTGTTAATGCTTGCATGCATGTGACAACTATTATTTTAGATAATTGAGGATTCACTCATAAATAACTGATGCATGGAAGGTCAGACAAAGACCCATTTGAGATAAGATGAGGGACACTGTACTATCAGATGCTAGGATATTTCTAGTAAGTATTCCTATCATTAGAATGGCATCTATTTTCTCTATGACTACGTAGTTGGACCTGAGATGACAGCAAGTATGATCAGGCCAAATTTTAGCTTATATAATGAGGCCTAGGTAGTCCATGATTTACATCATCAGAGACATCTTTTGATTACAGAGAGAGCATGATAGTTATTGAGCTGATTCTTTTTCTATGTTGTTGAGTATTTCCACTTGATTGATAATACAGTGTTGGGGTTTTATGCTGGTGCTTTCCCCAGTCATATATTCTATGTTATGTGATTGATTTCTTCTTATCAGTTATATGTGTTCATGCTTGATGTTACTCATGGTTGATTAGCTTCTGCAAAGTTTATTGTAGATGTAGATCTAGTATTATGCTTTAGTACATTGCATATATCAGTTGGATCTATAGGTGAAATTTCTACATGATATCAGTGAGCTAGTTGATTTGTAGAGAAATTTCTACACTAAGCTTTCCCTGAATCCTGGTAAGAAGGGATGAAGCACTCTTCTCAAGAAGAGTACCCTCCCAACAAACCAAATACGAAGTAGGTTTGCTTGTTTAGGCACCAGGGTAGCAGTCACTTTGTGTTCTTCCCTAAAAGTATGGCCACTAAAGTTACCTCCAAATTAGAGACACCACTAGGGTGGTCATCATTGTAGAAAGTACATTGTGTGGGCAGGACACCTAAGTCCTCGACACAACTATGATATCCCCGAAGGAATCCCCAATACATAGAATACCCATTAAAATGAAATCGAAGGTAGGCTGCCATCTCTTACATTATTTTTTATTTTACTCTTAACTCCCTTGTTATAGGAGTGGTCCTAGATGATGTGAGTGTAGAAGGATTTTCTCTCTTTAATGTCACTAGTTTAAGTTTGACAGTCTTGGGTAGTTTACTCACAAAAACTATCCCAATAATCTAACCTAAAATAATATGGATGTATTCTCAAAAAGAGTTTTTGGTTACCTTTATTATAAGATTTATCTTAAAGGTACTTTATTAATGTCTTTAGAACGGGCGTTGATGTATGAAGTTTTATAAGACTCTAACTCAAACTATGTAGAAAATATGTGTTTCAATTTCAGTCTGATGAATAAGATCTTCTACAAGGATGGAGTAACTATATGCCTTTTCCAAAATGAACAAAAAAAATAAAATTAAATACACCTAAAAATAAATGTTGATACTCCAAAGTGCATGCACACTAATGTACAAACTATCAAGCATATTAAGAAGATAATGATTTATTTTTTATTTTTTATTTCAATATCCAAGAAAATTCAAGCTAAACTAAATTCCAAAATAAAACATGCATGCAACCATGATAATCATAGTCTAAGAGATCAAATACTTTAAGACACAAATTGGAAAAACATAGTAAATGGAAATCACTAGAATCATGAGAAATCATAGGTTTTAAGGACTAACGTAGTCTAACATGCCAATTCAGTGCATCATAGGCATATGTGACATGTTGTGATAAAGAATAGATAACGTTATAATGATATTATATCCATTGTAGACAACATTACACAAGTTTAACTCAAAACAAGAGGGTCTAGGTCCAAGAGAAGTGCTCAGATCATTTGGATTATCAAGCATGCAAACAATGGATAGGAATTGAAGAAAAGTTAAGAGTATAAAGAGGGAATTTAGGAGAGGGAAAAATAAATTGGGAAGAAGAATTCTCCCAAGTGGAGTTTTTTATTCTATTGTAGGGATTAATGCATGGGTGTTGGAAAAAAAACCCTCTCAGGTTTCCCAGAATCTAAGGTAGATGGAATCAAGGGATCTATTCCTGTTCTGTCTATGTCATGATATCAATACCTTCTTTCTGTATATGTTGATTCCATGGCGAGACTGATTTTTATCATTGATGCATGCTAACTTTATATTATGTTATGTTTTGATGCGTTGGATTGTTAAAGTTTCATATGTTGTGAATATTACTTGGTGTCTTTTCTATGTGTAGGTCCTAATCTAAGAGCTGGTCGAGGATGCTTTCTCTGTCACACTGAAAACTCCAGTGGATTTGTCCTCGGGAAAAGCAGGTAGTACTTCTTTATTGCTTGGTTAATTCATATATTAACATGATATGATTCCATGTGTCTCTGAATATTTACAGGTCCCTTGATTTTGTTTGCCTTAGGTTCCAAGAAACTTGAGAGGGCTTTCTATCCACCACTAATGCATTAATCCCTACAACATTGAACAAGATTATTATATTTTAGGAAAAAAATTCCTTCCACCTTCTTTAGGGTTTAATGTAAATTATGCTTCGAATGGCGAAGGATAGGGGTATGACATCAATTGGATTAAATAAAACAAAATCATGTGAACCAAATTAGAAGACCTGGAAAATAATAATCAGAATAGATTTATAAATTGATTATGTTGGGTTAGAGATATAATACTTTGGAAAACCACCTATTCTATTTACATTCCATTCATTTTTCAACCTTATAATTTTGTTTACCTCTCTTCAAACTTTTAAAGTGTAATTACAATGTACAATAAGTGAAAAGTTTGTTTTATTGTCCCTCTTACATAGGAAACATCTTCCCTAGTCTTCAGAGCTCCTCTTTCATAGTTATTCCCATGTGGGTCGCTTATTTCTTAAAATAATCCATTAGGATTTATGCTTTTGTTGGATATTTTAGTTTCCAATGCATTTTTCTCCTCCAATACTATCGGTTTTCATATCCTCATGGGATAAACCAATGTATCTAAACTTTGGCACATATTTACTAGTTGGATTCAATGAACAAACAACATGTCATTTTTCTTATTTAGAACCACAAAAAAAGATTCAAAGAATTTTTATGTAAGATTCATTAAGTTGTTGCACTTTAATATTTAAGGTTAGTTTCTCTCCAGGATAACCATATATGTTTCTCTATGGTATAATTCCATTGAGTTACTTGTTATATAGTGTAGAAACCATTGCCTTTGGTGCCTATATACAATATGTGATGGGAGTTTATAATATTATGTAGATCCTATTGAGGTTCATATTTCGATGAGTACCTTTTCTCCACTTAAATTTTCTATACTAGCTAATTTCCAATCAAGTGGAAAGAATATAGAATTTATTTGCTAAATATTGCACCATTTTGTAATTTTTTCTAAAACTTTTAGATCTAGTCCTCAATGGATTCCTACCGAAAATGATTTTTTCTGATCACTTACGCCTTGCATTATCCTCTAAGAATTCTCAGTTCTGGTATATTTTGAGAATAATAAATTATTTTCAACTCGCCTCCAAGAGATTTTTGGATTACTTCTTTTTCTAGGAGGAAACTATTATTTTTTTCTTCCTAGACTCTTCAAGCCAAAGTGATAAAAAACATGTTTCTATAATATTCTCCAAGATTCCTTTTTTGATCAAAGGTACTAACATCTGATACACTGGGATGGATCCTAACAGTAGCTTGACTAGGACCAACCTACCACATTAAGAGAGCTGTGATAATATTTGTTTGTTACTGTCTTTTCTAGTTGGGATAAAAGTCATATCCCACCATATTTCTTATACTATTTTTCTTTTAGATGGAATTGTAGGTATTCATATGCAGCTTTGAATTATCCTATTTGAAAGGAAAATATTTGAGAGATAAATCCAAGAGTCCCTAGGATATAAACATGAAATTCTCCTTCTTAATTTACATTCATGTGGATTCATAAAAGATGTTTATGATCTCACGTACTTTTTGATCATTGTCCTTGAAACATTGGAGTATGCCATCCACATATAAGATATTCTTTATGTTGCAGGAAGATAATATATTTATACCTTTAAGGATACTAGAAATAGTGGTTTTCTTTAAGGATCTATTGTGATGCTCAGCTATAAGTAGAAAGAAAATTAGCAATAGAGAGAAATATTTTCTTATTACATTTTCAACTTTAAAGAATAGGGATTTTGAATCATTGAGTAGAATTAAAAAGGATTTTTTTGTTTTTAACCATGTAGATTTAATTTCTCCAAACAAATTCTTAATGGAAAAAATAATTTGTGCACACACACATATTTAACAAAAAGGTTTTATGCTAGAAACCAAAAGCTAGGAAAACTATAAATATTATTCAATATGATATATCTATATCTATATCATGTGACATCCATAAACCATTAGTCAATTAGGATTAGAATACAACAATATTTCTTTCATTAAAGTTATAAGACCATGGACTGAACCACCATGTTCCAGAAAAATATTAAAAGTGAAAATTATGCATCAAAACTCACCAAAAATGGATGCAAAATATCTCCCACATTTTATTTTAGGCACTTCACCCCACCTATGACTCCCTTTCTACACTTGGTGCACACATATCACATGTGGGGCTAATTGTGCAAATAATACAACACACATAGAACATTCTCCCATTTATAGTTTTATATGCATACAAAGTGTTGCAAAAGTACATGATCAATAATATAGGCCACCAATGCCCATTCTTTATTTTCACCAAGAAAAAATCCTAGTGCTATAAAATTTGTTAGCTAATTTGTAATATTCTTCAATATGTCCACCTTCACCACCAGCACCTTCTTATCCTCAACCGCTTCTCTAACATAGTTACATTAAATGTCAATATGATTTGTTTGAGAAGACCCACATTGATTAAAAAAATGAAGGTACATTAAAAAATTATGTTGAACACACTTTCTTAATGTATCTTAAATTTTTATCAATGTGGGTCTTCTCAAAATATGTATAACGGGTACTCATTGGATGTGGAATTTTATTCCTCATCCAATTAGTGTCTAGACTTGAAATTTGAGTAAAGCTATAAGGTGATAAGCCAAACATACAATTAAAAAAAGTAGTTTTATTTATTTATTTTCCCTCCAATATATTTACATGTACCTCTTTTTAAATTTCAATGATTTTGATTTCTTTACATATTATGTACATGAAAATTTCATGGGCACTTTTAGGCTAAATTCCATCTAATGAATTAATTACCAACACAATAGTCTTAGATATTCTTTTTGGAAGAGACAAATGAGCAACATGATGTCTGATCATGGATTCAAGACTCTTCCTTGATTCTTTCAATAAGTGAAAAGGTCACATGGTATCTGGAGGATGGAATATATCGTGTATATGTTTTTGGTGCTTATGTGGTAGTAGGCTTACAATTAAAGATTTCAAATGAAGTTATTGATGAATCTTGTTGGTCACTTATATGTGATGCACTAGACTATTTTCGAGGCCTTAAGATGGTTGGAGTCAAGCGATTCAGGAGAGTATTTCCCATAGGCACTGATCTAAGAATTTTCAGCTATGGAAGATGATATAGCGAAAACTTGAATCTAATTATGCATTGTCTATCCAACCACATCTCAATGTAATTTCTATTATATAAGTAATGTGGCATCTAATCTCACTAAAACTAAATTTTTATAACAACCTGTTGTCGTTGTTACAATACCCTCCAAATTTTGGCCTATATTCAAGCTTTAGAGCCTCCCTTTTATCATATAATTGGTCATTTCTAGCTGTTAGAGTCATCCCTTGCTTGCTTCCTAAGTTTCTAATTCCCTTTTTGAAGGAATTCCAAGTGTCGCCTTTTTTTAAGGGAAGTGTCACTCTTTGTGTTAGACTATTATCGAACATCTTTAAGAGGCAGCTCCAGTGTTTTCTCCTACATTATTTTTTTCTATCTATCATAGGGACATGCATTGGAAAAATTCTCAAGGTATAGCACACTTTCTTGTTGCGGTTGAAATTTGTGTTGAAAGGTTTATCTTAAGTGTCTCACTTCAAGGTAAGTATCGTCTTATTTGTTGTTTCAATGGAGGCATACTTATTTTGTGTGCTGAGTGTTTCATTATCATTTCCTAGTTGTTTATGAGTGTGTGATCATGTTTAAGTCTTGTTACATGCTCTATTCTCATCTTTCTTCCTTACTCATCCCACACTTAGTCAATTTTGGAGTTTCCTTGTCTTTTCATCTTACCTAAACAAACACCTATCTTTCTGCCCCCTAGAACTGTGCATTGCTTAGTTACAAGCCTTAGTCAACCATCCTCTATCGCTTAGAACTAAACACTATGTAGTCACAACAAACTTCCTCCATCAACTGTGCATTGCGCAATATTAGTGCTCAGTCATTGTGAACTACACTTACCCATTGCACAATTGTTTCACATATTTTCCCTCACTACGCACTACACACTTTCATTCAGTAGCTAGGCTATGTCTGAGTCTCTGCATTGCTCAATGACACAATACACTAATAGTCTCATTCTAAAAATATGCACAACGTCTTCATAGAGAGAAGGCCTGTCACTTTGCCTCCCTAACTTCCTCAACTACACAGTCATGTCTCGATCTCTCTCAACCACTTCACATTGTGTAGTCACATAGCCTAGACCATGACTCCCTTCCTCTTTCTCCCATGCACTACACAATTTTTGGGTCTCCTCCTCAATCTTGCACATTGTCCCAACTAAGCCAGTATGTTGCATGAGAAGCATGATAAACTATGATAGTTTGGTATTGATGTTGTCTTGTCATGATTGAATTCCATTT
Source organism: Pinus taeda (assembly GCA_000404065.3). Lineage (NCBI taxonomy): Eukaryota > Viridiplantae > Streptophyta > Pinopsida > Pinales > Pinaceae > Pinus > Pinus taeda. Next base: position 58,655 of record APFE030468556.1, read on the forward strand.
GTAGGTTTTGCTAGCTTGACATGACTAAGATGTTGTTGAAGGAGGATAATAAGGAGATGATACAAGAAGAAACTTATGAAGTTGAAAGCAAAAAGGGATAATCAAGAAAAAGGATAAAGGGATACTAGATCATGACAGAAGAATGAATATCAATGTGACATGGAAGACTCTGTATCCCAAATATCCTTTTGGAGAATGAATATGGATCACATGCAAGACCTATCATGTAGATGTGAAGTTAGATGCAAGAAGAAAAGCTTGGCATTGATACACCATAATGAAGTTCCATGTCACCATCGCCAAATCATAGGTTATTAAAGTGTCACCATAAAATTGATATATGTCATTGTATTTTTCCATAATTTTGTGGAAATGTAATATTTTATTTAAAAATTAAAAATGAGAACTGTAAAATAAGTGGAAGCCCATGGTCACACATAGAATGCGAAAAGTCATGCTGAAGCTCAAAGGTCTCTTAGAAATTTGAAAAGTCATATGGGAGCTCAAGAGTCATGAAGGAAGCTCAAGAGACACAAGAGAGGTGGAGAGACACATCATTTGTTATATATACACCCTCATAGCTCAAGCAAATTATTTTTCACCTTGGCTTCTTAAGTTAGGCATAGGAGAGAAGACTAGCCTTTTTAGAAGAAAGTATTTCCTTAATGTTCCACTATTGGAATTAGTGTTTTAGCATTGTAATGGTGTATCTTCAGATGTTCACTTTATAATTTGAATCTCTTAGAGATGGAACGTTTTCATGCATATGTCGAGAATGATTGTAATATTATTCTTTCACTGTTTGTGATGTATGTTTATGTTTCTACATACTAATAACAATGAACTATTTAAATGGATTTAGTATGCATCTTTGAATTATGTGTATTTTTATTTCATGATCATTATTTCTTTGTGAACTATTTCTCTAGACAAATAATGATTGTTTCATATATATGTGTATTTATTTACTAGGATAGTACAGTTACTTTTTTGTTAAAGGATTACTTTCTTTTCCCTTCCTTGAAAGAACCATTATACATTTTTCATCTGAATACATCAAAAGGATAACTTACTTGTTTATCTCAAAAGCATATCTGTTTTCTCTTGTCATTTATTTGAGCCAAAGAAAATCATTAATAATATGGTAATAATGCCTATTTCCTAGATGGGGCTCCTACTCCAAATAGTGTGAGGTCTAGTTGGCAATTCATATCAGGGAGATCCCTTGATTGTTGGTGACATCCAACACCATCAATAAATTTGGAATTTGGAGGGAAGCCTTTTTATGGTTGATAATTCACCACATTCACATAAATAATATTTTGTGCAAGGTAGAAATTTTCTAATCCCAAATTAAACTCATATATCTGAGAAAGAAGATTCATCTCACTAACTTTCGGACCATGCCTATGAAGTCACATACAAGCAACACTTGACACTTCATCCTATTATTTGTCAATTTTATAAGTCTCTTCGATTACTTCCTATCGAATATTTTCTTCCTAATTAGCAAACAAACATAGAGATATCCCTTTGTGGTGTGTTGGTTTCTTCTATGGAAGAAGTATTTAACATAACCCTTGAAGATTTAGCCTCCTCTCTTGAAGAAAATCATCAACAAGGGGATCTTGCACCACCTTTTTGGGAAAATATGGAAGGTAATAAGAAATATTTTCATTTTTCTAACAAATAAGAACTAAGAGATTATGAACAACCAGATAATAATGCTAATTTGAATAGTGAAGGAGAAGAGTCTTCAAAATTAGAGAGTGAGGAGGAGGAGGAGAATGTAGATATGGCCATTGACCAAATGGATTGGATGGCCCAAGGGCCTCTTTCTCTTCCATGCAATCTCCATCACTTGCCGAAGCACATATAAAGGCTTCTTATGAAGTATAATATAGATAAGAAAATGAAGGTTAAATATCACATTGATGACTTCTATTTGCATCTATGAATGTTAGAGGTACATTTGGATGATGTTAGTTGTAATTTTTTTTTTTTACACTCTAGAATGTAGAGCATATGTTTTTTAGGATAGCCTTCCACTAAATTCAATGCATAATTAGAGGGGGTTTAAAAAATTATTAGAAAAGTTTATTGATGATAAAAAGCCATCCATGTTACTTAAAGAGATCGGAAACATTAATATAGGGAATAAAGAAAAGGTTAAATATTTTTAGCAAATATTTATATTCATTTTGAATAAGTTCACCACTAATGTGAAAACTCATGATTCAATTACTAAAGATTATTATACATTTGGCTTTCCCACTAGAATTTTTGTTTTTGTTAAACGTGATGCAAAAGAAACTTTGGCTCTCAACATTGCAGAAGAAATTTCCATTGAAAATGACTTAAGGTGTATTGGGGTCATTATTGATCAAGAAGATTCAAAGGACTCCAAAGACACTAGTAAAAAGTCCCAAGCCGCTTCTATTAAGACCAAAGAGAAAGATCCTTTTGACATGGATATCTTGACTAAATCCTTGAAGTTGTTAACCAATCACATATCTAAACTCAAAAGGAATGCAAGTGAGGCTTCTACCGGCTAATCATGCACAAAGCTCTAATGTTGTATTCATTGTTGAGAACTTGGGCATGGGTAGCTAATATACTTTTTATCAAGAAGAACATTTAGAGAAAACATGCTTGAAATGGAAAAAAAACATGAATGTTGTGGTTGCCAATGTTATAGAAAGCTTGTCAGTAGAGGAGCATTTAGCGTAGACTCAAAGGAGTGACAAACCAACCTTGACAGAGGAAAACATAAGTGTTGGTGATTCAATTTTCACATTTGATCTTGTCCTGAACAATGACCGAAAAGGTGTTGGTGAGCCCCCAGTGGGTGATGTTCCTCCTCAACAACCATCTAAGAAATACAATTTGAGCAACAAAGGACCAATGGCTAGCAAAGATGTGGCTAGCAAAGATGTGAGGAAGCAATTTTTGAGAAATATTTTACCTCCTAGTAATCTTTCTCATAGAAATGGGAAAAAAATATGGAATTACATAACCTTAGAAGAATTCTTCTAAGAGTAATAAGAACAAGTTTGACACTCTTGAGGTGTCAAGAAAATTTACACTACCTACCACTTCGACACACCCTGCCCAAGATGAAGACATAGATTATAATGTTCTTAAAGACATGAGGGAAGATCTTGCTAATATTTCCACATTTGAGCTAGGAAAGCTAGTAGGGTATTTGAGCTGATGATCAAAGCTTTTGTGTGTCAACCTCCATCAAGTAGAATGGTTTCTACTTCTCAAGCCTCATTGAGTAAGTTTCCTACCATTCTCAAATTGATCATTAATGCAGTTAATGTAAATTCTATATCCACTTGTACCCCTTTTATTTTAACGCTTTTATATTTTCAATTGTAATGTCCATAATTTCCTGGTTGATTTTGGTGAATATATGTTATAGCCGGTACAACCACCCTCCAATATTTTTCCCATGCTTTGATTTTGGAGCCTCCCTTCTGTCCAAAAGAGCTTATCTTTTACTATCATCAATTATTCATGTTATGATAAGAGACTTATATTTTAATGCTTTGCTTTTGATGTACCAATCCCAGTTTGATATCTTTTAGACACAAGCAAGCTTCTGACTTGACCTTGAAGCATCTTTGAGCATGCCTCCAGAAATTGCACAATATTGGAAGGCAAGCCTACCTTGATATTGTAATTGCATAACAATAGATGGCAGCCCAACCTTAAGCCTAGAAACTGCGTAAGCCTTCCTTGAGATCATAAACTACGTAAGCCCTCCTTGAGATCATAAATTATGCAATGCGTTGAATTAAGAAGTTTACCATTCTTTGGGAATTGCATAATTATTCTTGGAATTGTGCATGCCTAGTTCCTGAAAAATAAATAATAAACGCTAGAAAATACGGAGTCATTAATTAATTTCCTGAAGGTGGCACACTTGCTATATTTGGAACTTTCCACCAAGTGTCACTTTTTCCTTGATTTTAGGCATGCACATCATAAACCCTAATCAATATGGATCTATATAATGGACAACCATAGATATCATTTGTACATTCGATCTTGGAGCTCTAGCATTCCCAAGGAAATCGAGGAGACTTTCGTGGAATTTGCAGTGCTTTTCCAGGTGAGTCTTTCTTTTTTCATCTTTTATCACCTTTTCTGTCATTTTTTGTCATTTGTCTTATGTGAGTGTTGTTCTTCTTGTTTATTTTCATGGTTTATAGATTTTTGACTTATATTATCTTGTACAAGTGTTGTCTCTATCTATTGTTTGCCTTTTACAAGTGTCACATCCATTTTCTTTTTTTTTCTTATTAGTGGTTGTCGTTTCAGTGACTCTCCATGCATGCCTATTTTTCCTCTTGCATGTTGATATTGTACACTTTATTTTCATTTATCCATATATCCTTAGTAACATTTTCACTTTAAACTTTCATCGTCACTCATATCTTGTAGTTTCACACACTCTAACCATGCAAATCTTCTCATCCCTTAGTTAGTGTTTGCGTTGTCTAGTTGGGCATTATGCAATTCCAAGGCTCAAGCTATCAGCATGACCTATGAGACTGTGCAATGTACAATACCTAGCTAGACCAGCTACACATCACATAGTTCCAATGCTCAAGCCCATCACTTGGCTACTGAGACTGTGCAATATGTAGTATCCACCCCAATCTGCCTAGGCTGAACTACACATTGCATAGTCTCTAGCCTCCATCCTTACCACTGGCTACTAAAAGTATGAAATGCATAGTTTAGGCATCCAGTCTCCCTTCTTCACCTCAAGAATTATGCACTTTTCCTTGTCATTCCACTAGTTGTTGTTGTGATCTTTCTTTGAGAGTCAATTTGCTAGAGATAATTTGTCTTTTCCATCAATGCATTTTCCTCCTACAAGTATTGCAGTTGTTGAGCACTTCTCTTCATCAGTCACTGACATCATGGAACCAATGAGATCTACTTCAAAGAATAGCACATAAAGTAATTCCGGGGAGGAAATTGAGCGTACACAAATGAAATTTCCTTTTTACACAAATAACCAATTGTTCATAGAAAAACAATCAGATATCACATGCTAGAAAGTGACTGAAGCATTCTCAGCAAGAAACTTCAAAGCAGACTTTGAAGGCCGACATGTATATATCAACATCGAGAAGTCATGGTTACATAATGTTGCATGCAGGTATCCAAATTTCCCGTGTGTAGACATTGTCAGTTGGATAGCTTCTCATATAAATCCAAAGACTATGACTTTGAAAAATGCTAGAGGACAAACGATTTCTTCTTTTCTCGCACGAGATTATCATCTAATGTACCATTTGTCGAAGCTAAAATTGCTCATGAATTCTTACTTTTATACTTCCACCAATTATTTGAGCCCCAAGAATATTTTGAAAAGATGGTTGAAAGGGCAAACGAGTTTTCATTACAAACCCACCAACACCTACAAGACAAAATCTCTCAGGAGGGCCTATTAGATTTTGATAGTTCTATGTTGTAGAATCTATGGTCAGGAGAGAATTGAGACCTTCGCTAAAGGGAGGGAATTCTTACTGAACCAAGTTGTGAATTAAGGAAAACCATTCAACTTGTCAGACTTGTTGGCTCAACAATTATGTATCCATGTCGCTAAGCCCTTAGGTCCCCCAAGAGAAAGAAAGTTATATTTTACATGTCTTCCTATCTATTGGGTGCAATTTATGCACACAATTCATTCCCTCAGATGAATTTGACTTAGACACCACAAGAGCCTTCTGTGAACATATATTGAAATCTACTTTCGGAGTGCAACCATAGAGGTGTAATGGAAAAGATGACTGATCACTTCTTCATTCCATTGTATAAGTTGATCTTTGAGGAAAAGCCACGTTACATGTCCTGTGGGGCAATGGAAGCAGTGTCGAAGGTAACAAATTGGTTTGCCTCACTAGACAACACTTTCATCATAGTATTTGGCATACATAAGTCACCACTTATTTTACCGAAGTAGTCCATCGATAAGTTAGTCATACAAGAAGTTTCATATCATTTCTCCATAGGGTTGTCAACATCTTTCAAAATGAAGAATAAATCACCTTGGCCAACTCTTCCTATGCAAATCAGATTATACAAAATCAAGAATTTACAAGTCATGGATACTGAAGGAAAGTCAACAGGAAAATTTTCATTTTGTACTCTAGACTTCAATCTGTATGATCCACAGAATGTTTGTAGAGACCACTCTGCAAGGATTCATTTCTAGTAGCTAAGCGAGACATTCTATAGGCCATAGGAGGAAACATGGAAGAATGGTTATAATGCCTCCAAGTCCCGCAAGATGGTTAATTTTGTAGGAAATTCACATGTTACTCCATAGAAGGAAGTCACTCCAAAGGCAGTACCAATGAAAGGGCACAACCTAGTGTGCAATAAGGGAAAGAGAAAAGTTGTGCATAGCCTAAGGGGAGAGTGAAGCCACAAGATGAAAGCACATCTAGCCATAGTGAAAGTGGCCATAGTAGGAGAGGAGAAGGGGAAATAGAGAATGCAAGAAGAATAACAGAAGCATAGGGAAGAATGAGAGAAATAGAGATTGGAGGAAGAATGGTAAAATTAATAAGAAGAAGAAAGGTGAAAATTCAAAGAACAAGCCTCACTAAGAAAAGTCGAAGAACAAGAACAAAACCAACAACTAGAGGAGGAGAGAAAGAAAATGCAGGACAAGCAGCTCACTCAAGAGATTGAGGAGTTGATCAAAATCCAAGAGATGGAGGTGGAACCAGAGCCGTAGAATCAATAAGTCGACCTGATTCCATGTACACAATAGGTCACCGTTCAGTCTCCCCATCTTCCAGCAGAGAGAGCTCAAGAGAGCAAGAGGAAATTGTTCCTCTTCATGATGGTTTGGTTATGGACACGTGCATTCTGACTCATGACAAAATTCAGGAAAAGAGTTTACAAGTGAGGAATAAACATTTTCTAGAAAACCTCACATCTTCTACATTCATCAAATAAAGGGTGATCATGACAGACACTAGAAGAAATCCAAGTGCCATTGTCGCAACCAACTTGGCCTTCGTAGGTGCTACAAAGTAAAACAAAAACTATCTGATGGTCAAGAACAAACAGTTTGAAAAGAACTTGTAGGATACAAGGAAATAAGTTGTAAAACTCAAATAAGACTTATAGAACATAGCGCCTACATAGGTCTATGAATGAGAAGTGCATACATACATAGATGTGTTTTGGAATAGATGCATATATATGCTAGGGTTTTTCAGTATGAGTTGATGATGATGGTTGATTTATTCTGTTATGTTTGTTGTTTTTTGTTGATGAAGTCTCCCTTATGATAATATTTGTTTCATAATACTGGTTGGGTTCAACTGATTATGGTATGAAATGTTGTCTAGTGATGATGCTACTCTATGGTGATCTATATTTGGTTCAATGATCTGTGATGGTTGCAATATGTGACTGAGTAATTGATATAATGGTATAGTGATTCAAATTCAATTGTCAATATTTTGAGTTATGTACGTAGTTATTCTTGTACATACACAAGTATGATTCAAAATAGTAGCATATATATTCTGACATATTATTGACCATGGTTTGCAGTGAAAGGGTCTAATTTATGTAATGAATAGAGTATGGATTGGTATACTTGTGAATAGTTATGTAGTGATATAATATGTTATGAATTGGTTTGATATAATTACATTGGTTGATTGACATTCAGTGATTGATTTGATGATATAGTTGGTTCAATTATTGATGAGTTGATTTAGTATTTGGTTTTAGAATTTTTATTTGGTATTGGGCTTAAAAGATGGTAGTGGGTCTAGTATGAAAATATGATGAAAAGTGGCCTACATGTTTGATATTTTGACTCAAGTGGATCCAGTATGAAATATTATGAAACGTGGTGCACAAAGGTGCTGAGTGTTAGAGCCTTCAATGAGGGAGTCAAAACTTTCTTCTAGTGTGTTATGAACCAGCTCACAAAAAGATCGAAAATATAGATCAATGACTTCAAAATCAACCTCTTCGAGGGGGAAACCTCCTTTACATTACACAAATTAACAGTTCTTGGATAATACAAATGACTGAACCTCATTTCTATATACAGGATTCTAAGGGGTCACAATATAATCAAAGACGACATAACAATAATTAAATAAAGGAACAAGAATAACAATAGTGGGCTTCTATGGGGCACACTAATAACAATATGGGGACAATAGAGGCACAATAATAACAATAAGGGCTAAAATGAAAATAGTAATGGGGGAAGCACTAGTATTATAGGGACCTAACATGCCCCTCTCTTTCAAAAAAGTGTTGTCCTCAGCACTTGAGTAGTTTTGGATGCTTCTATATAAAATTCTCATCCTCCCATGTGGAATCTTCAGCGGGTAAGTTCTTCCACTTTATGAGATACTCTGAAATTGACCAATTTCGTAGCTGTTGAGTTCTTGTTTTTGTGGCTGCTTCAGGTTCCAATATGATTTTTTCTTCCTCGTCAAGCTCTATAAATATTGTTTGAGCTGGGAGTTTGTCACCTATAACCTTCTATAAACATGAAACATGGAAAACTGGGTGCACTCGGCAAGTTGCAAGAAGCTCCAATTTGTATTCCATAGTACCAATCTTTTGCAACACCTTGTATGGACCATAATACTTTGGTGATAATTTATTAACCTTCTTAGATTTCTTGAGGGACATTTGTTTATATGGTTGTATCCAGAGGAATACCTAGTCACCTACAACAAAAATTCTTTCGCTACGATGTTGATCTACCTGTTGTTTCATTCTATTCTACGCCAAAGTGAGGTTATCCTTTAAGAGTTGGAGAACTTGTTGTTGATGCTGGATGTGACATTCCACTACTTGAACCTTAGAATTTTCTCTTAAATATGATGTGATGGATGGTGGATGATATCCATAAAGTGCCATAAATGGCATCATTTTCTCTGCAATATGGAAGGAAGTGTTATACCACCATTCAGCTAGAGACAAACATTTGATCTATTTTGTTTTTTTTATCAAAAACAAAGAAATGAAGATATCCTTCCAAAATTTTTTTTACTATCTCAATTTTCCCATGAGATTGAGGATGATAAGATGAGCTATCAGCTAACTATGTACCGAGATAAGAAAATATTTTTCTCCAAAATTTTCCAGTGAAAATGGGATCTTTGTCGCTTACAATAATCTTTGGGTTTCCATGTAGCTTTTGAATTGTTTCCATAAATGTCATAGAAACTATATTGGATTTAAATGGATGAGATAATGAACAAAAGTGTGCATACTTGGTAAGTTTTTCAACTACCACCATGATGACACTCTTTCCTTCAAAGTTAGGTAAACCTATGATAAAATCCATTGAAACCTCCTCCCAAAATAGAACTTGGGTCTTAATTGTTTTAACTTGATTTTGTTGGCATACCAAACATTCCACCAAAAACTATTGAATATCCAATTTAAGCCCATCCAAAAAAAAAAAATCCTTCTTAACCCTATGGTAAGTTTTTAAATCCTGAGTGCCCTCCTAAGGGAGAAGTGTGCAATTCGAGAAGGATCTTTTGTTTGAGTTGGGAATTCGTACATAGGTATAAGCGATCTTTGTACCATAAAGAATCATTTTTCCAGCTAAATGTATCAGATGTACTGGGATCTTGTTTTAATTTTTGAATGAGTTCCCACACTTCTTCATCATTCTTCCATTCATCCCTTGCTTCGTTTATCCAATCTAGTTGGATAACAGAAATGGCGCAAAGCAATGCTTCCACATCCTCATCCTTTCTTGAGAGTTCTTCTGCCACAACATTTTGCTCCCCTTTTCTGTAGATGATTTCAAAGTCATAAACCAACATTTTTGTGAGCCATTTTTTATACTGTTCTAAAGATAATATTTGTTCTAAAAAGTATTTAATACTATCATGATCCGTTTTTACCTTGAAGTGTCTTCCCATTAGGTAGGGTCACCATTTCGTAAGTGCATGTAGTATTGCCAAAATTTCCTTCTCATAAATAGCTTTGCGTAAATACTTTCCTTTGATTGGATGAATTTTGAAAGCAATGCATCATTCTTCTTGCATTAAAATAACACCAATTCCATTTCCCAAGGCATCACATTCCACAATAAAGGGTTTTGTGAAGTCTGACATAGCTAAGACCGGTGCTTTGCACATTGCCTCTTTAAGATGTTCAAAGGCCTTTGCTAGTTTTGGAGCCCATGAAAATGCATCTTTCTTCAATAATGGTGTTAGAGGTGGTACTCTTCTCATATAATTCTTAACAAACTTGTGATAATACCCTATCAACCCAAGAAATCCTTGCAGATGCTTTATGGATGTGGGGATTTTCCATTCCTTAATGGATTTAATTTTGCTAGGGTTTACCTTAACACCTTCATGAGATGCAATAAGACCCAGATATTGCACCTCTTGTACTCCAAAGAAACATTTGGAGTTTTTTGTGTACAATTGTTTCTCCTCCAATAGTTTGAGCACTGTTGGGTAGCAGAGGTCCCGCGTAACAGTTTTGGGGGCTTAGAGCCTATAAATTAGGATTAAAATATTGTAAAAACTTTGAAATATGTGAAGCATGAAATGGAATAGATCGAGTCAAAGGGATGTCCAGAAATCATATAGAATAGTAGGAAGTAAGTCGTCTTGCCCATGGTCCACGGACCATGGGAATGTATAAATAGAGCGAGGATCTATGGGTAGAAAGTAGTTTTTTGGGGTATGAATGGTAATGGGTTTTTGAGGAGCAAAGTCTTAAAGCATCTGTAAGTCCAAGTCAAGGGTGTTGATAGGTAGGTAGAGGCTCTGCAGATATGTGCATAAAGCCCTAGTAGAGTCCGTAATTTTATGCGTGGACCCCTGCAGCTGAGTGCGTAGGGCGGATCTGGATGTATTGGTAAAACAATTGAATAAAGATAAGTTGGTTATGAAATTCTGTGTAAAATCTAAATTATTGTGGATCTGGGTGATTTATATAACTATTTGATCTATGCATGTATGCTTATGTTATGAGTTTATGTAAATTTGTGTTTTTCCCGGATGCGCGAAATGGTTATTTCTGTTAAATTTTTTCTTAAAGACCATAAAAAGTGGATCGAATCTATAACTTCATGGTAATAAGTATTAAAAGGTTCCTGGGTCCAGATCTATGTAGGGAAAAGTAGTGCAAAGCCGCAAAATGGTGTGCGACTCCTCCAGACCACATCAAGACATCCCAAGGGTGTGGAAACCTGGTTCCAACACCCTCCCCTACTACCTCAGGTGAGACCTCAATCTGCGTTTCATGAGCTATTTCCGAAAGGGCCAGTAGTTGCAGGATTTGTTTGACAAAATAACTCTTTAGAACCTAGGTCAAGCCCATATAAGCCAACAAATTGTTCCATTTCCGGGACCGAGATCTGCCTAAGGGGCATCTAATGTTGAAATACTGAAATTCTGCAAGGAAAGAGCTTGAACATTGATTGGATTGGGAGCAGTACGAGTTTATAGAACATCCACGCACAAGCCAAAGGTTAAGAATGATGAGCGCAATCCAGCTACCAGTATTCAAAGGAGTAGGAAGTGAAGATCCAGAACAATTTTGGCTTGTCGTCGCAGTGGTATGGGAAGCACATGGAGTTATGGATGATAACATCAAGAAGGCTACCTTAGTTAGCGCGTTGCAGGACTAAGCACTGAAATGGTATATAAAGTACTCAAGTGATAACCTGAATGCTGGAATAGTGGAGATCTGGACCGAATTAAAAAAAGAGTTTAGTTGGCCGAAATCAGAAATGCAGTCGATCATAGGGTTCAAGGAAATCACAATGATGCCTGGGGAAACCCCCTAGGATTGAGATCAGAGATTGAAAAGTACAATCTGTGAGGTAAACATGACACTGTGGGATGTGCAACATTGTGCATGGTTTGTGGCATCCTTGACACCACATCTAAGGACAATGCTATCACAACAAAAGATCTCAACCCAAGCCGAAGGATTAGAGACCGCGATGAGATTGCATGAAACCCTAATACAGGATCCGGGGTTGGGAGTTTAGCAAATCCACATGCAAATACAAAACACGTGTTTGGAAATGTAGAAGTTAAAACAAGAACAAGCACCCCACCCAAAAGCTCTGGAGGAAGTATGGTGTATAAAGTGTAGAAGCTAGGGTCATGATAAAGATCATGTCCAGTCTTTGCGAACTATGTGATAGCAGGGGGACCAACGCCATTGCGACCAGTGGTACAGGTAGGGAAAAGCACGGCGCCCGCACTCTGGTGTGCGATATGTGAGGAGGGAGGAAAGCATGCCATGGACAACAACCATCTATTACAGAACATGAGACAACCCCCCCCCCAAGTGGCTATTTTGCAACTTTTGCAGATCAGTGGGCCACGAGGAACGAGATTTCCATAGTTATAAATTAATGATGGACTAGTCACCTACCTACAGAATGCAAACTGAGGTGCGAGGTCAGGATCTAGCTACAATGATAGTGCATGGTGGGTTCTAGGGACGTGGACGAGGACGAGGAGGAATGGGGACAGGAAGGGGTCGTGGGTAGCTCATCTATTACAACTGTGGAGGACCAGGTCACTACGCGTGGGACTGTACCAATCCGACCAGAATATTGTGCCCTTACTATGAAAAATTCAACCATGAACTGATAGATTTCCCAACACTGATAGCACAGATTCATGAGAAAAAATCAACACAACCTACGACGACACAAAACATCTAGATGATGAGGTCAAAAAGGTGTGAAGAAGATCCCAACATAAACGTGGTGCTTAGAAGTGGCATGGTCATAGGAGAAGATAAGGGAAATCCAACCAAGGAGGACATAGGAGTTCACAAGGAGACAAGTTTGGAAGCTAGGGTGAGCTTCGCGGAGGTCTCTACCCCAAGTAGTAGGGATCAACCCAAGCTAGAAAGGGATCCCTCGATGCTAACTACCCTTTTAGAGACATGCATGAAATTGCTTCGCGATAATGGAGTAGTTAAGGGCTTGCAAGAATTGATAAATAGGTGTGCAGGGTCAAGTGAACCTCGCGTGATCCGAAAATTGGGAAAACATGCATTGTGGACTGGGCAAGAAATGCGGTTAACAGCGCAGATTGGTGACTATGAGATGGATTAGATCATCCTAGACTTGGGCTCAGATGCAAATGTACTACCTAAACAAACATGGGAGTGCATGGGAAAGCCCACATTGCAATGGTCTCCTATTCAATTAGGGATGGTGAATCAACAGAATATCTTGCTCATGGGAAGACTGCAAAGGCTTATGGTTGATATAGAAGGTGCAAGCACCCAAACAGACTTTGAGGTAATCAAAATTGTGGATGAAAGTAGCCCTTACCCTGCATTATTAGGAATAGACTGGGCCACTATCATGAATGGGGTTATTAATTTAAGGAAGCGAAAAATGATCGTCGAGAAGAAGTCACTTCGCGTAGTCATTCTGCTAGACCTAGCTGAAGGACCGCGGTACACGGAACCCGTGCATGATGGAGGATGTGATGATGAATTAGATTGTATTTATAAAATCTCTTCACGACATCAAGTATGGGAAAATCCGATAGCAGAAGGAAGAATATTGTGGGAGCATGCAGAATCCTACACCAAAGATTCAAATGAAGAAGATGAGCGATGGTGTAATCGGCTGAATGGGGTAACCATGTTAAACTGCAATATGGTGACTAAATCACTGTGTTGCATTAAAGCACAGGATCGGGGACTACCGATGTATGATGGGCTAATACTAGTAGATGAATTCTTGGTCAAATTTGAAAGCATAGTACCAAAACAGCAACAGTTAGATGTTTTGAAATGGGCATTGAGCGCGATGCTTGCATGTTGGTGGGGCACACATGAAGGAACCTTCGAAAATTAGCGCGACTGTGGGTGCATGATGCAAATATAGTTTGGGAGGCTGGAACTATGCCTAACGGAGAAATATGATGGACGTGATGATCCAAGCATGCACCTGACCAGAAGGGTCCAAGCTTATGGAAAAGAGCCTCAATAGGAGTGCGTAGACTTATTTTATCATACCCTGGACCTCATCCCAAGGAATTGGTATACTAAAACAGAGCTCCGATATGGCACATACGAATGGGATATCTTATGCGAAGGGTTTCTATCAACTTTTCTCTTTGAGGATCAATGGATGGATACTGTGGACGATGCGTTGTAGGTGGTAAAGGCCACTATCCTCAAAATAACATCAGAACCAGAAGAAATCATGCAACCAGACTGGTCGGGACAGTTGATCCAGGCCCTGGAATGTTACAATGTGCAGGAAGAAGATGATGAGGATGACCCTAGAAACATCAATATTCTAGAAATAGAGGGGAGTCGTTATGTGCGTGGACCAGAAATTCATGATCCAGACATCACCACGCCACTGAAAATGAAACAAGTAAACATCGGAACAGAGGAAGAGCCTAAGTATGCAACATTGGGAGACTATTAGGATGATGCCACAGTGGAAAAGGTGGTTGAGTTGCTTTGAGAATATCAAGATTTATTCCCCACAAAAATCACGGAGTTAAAGGGATCCTCGGTGACCTAGGAATGATGAAAATAACCCTGAAGCTGGATGCAAAGCTAGTTAAGTAGTGGCCTTACCGGTTGAATCCAAAATACAAAGTGAAGGTTTGCAAAGAGTTGGATAAGATGCTTGTCGTAGGAATAATTGATCCAGTAGAAGAGTCTGACTGGGTAAGTCCTATGGTTGTGCAAGAGAAGAAACAAAGGGGTGAAATTCACATCTACGTCGATCTCATAAAGCTCAATGATCCATGTGTCAATGATCCCTTTCTGATGCCATTTATAAGCAGGGTACTGCAGAATTTGGGATGACAGGAAGCCTACTCCTTCACGGACAGGTTCTAGGGTTACCACCAGATGAAAAGCACATCAGAGGACAGAAGTAAGACAACTTTTGCAACTAAATGGGGATATTTTTAGTATACAGTGATGCCATTTGGAGTAAAGAATGCGTCGACGATATTCTCCCACGTCATGGTAGTTGCATTCAAGGAATTTATACACAAGTTCTTAGAGGTATATCTAGATGATTGGACCATATTTGGGCTAGTTAAGAAACATACCATGAGCTTACAATTAATGTTGGATACATGTCGATGGTAGTAGATTGCGCTAAATCTGAAGAAGTGTACTTTCCTCATTCCCTTCAGGAACTTGCTTAGCCATGTGGTTTGTAAGCAAGGTATGATGTTGGATTTGGTGAAGATCGTTGTCATACTCAATCTACAAGTGGCAAGAAGTGTCAAACAACTGTGTGCCACATTGGGACACACTGGTTACTATTGGAAGTTCATAAAAAGCAATGCGCAGATCACAGCACCAATGGAACAGTTGCTGAAGAAGGGTGCCATGTATCGCTGGAATGAGGAATGCAACAAAAGTCTGAAAATGCTTAAGGAAAAGATGGCACTAGCGCCTATATTGGTCTTTCTGAAATGGGACATCGAATTTCATGTGCACGTTGATGTGTCGTGTATCGCATTGGGCACGATACTCACTCAAGAAGGACTGGAGGTAATTGATTATCCAATCGCATTCACAAGTCGACGATTTTCAAAAGCTGAGAAGAACTACACCACTACTGAGCCAGAAGGATTGGTGATGGTATACACACTCCAGAAATACCTCCACTATCTACTCGGAGGACACTTTAAGATGTATACTGACCACTGAATGCTAAAATACCTAGTGAATAAGCCTGTGTTGGGGGGGCGCATTTGCAGGTGGTTGCTATTATTCCAAGAGTATGACTTCAAAGTCATCGTAAAGCCTAGCTATCTGAATGCAGGCCTAGACCACCTATCCCAAATTGAGAATGGGGAAGAGCCCACAAAATTGGAGGAAGGACTACTAGATGCACAACTATATGCAGTGCATGTCGTGGATGGCCATTTTGAGGACATAATTCACTTCTGAACCACAGGAACTATGCCACAGGGATATTCTGTTTAGCAGAAGAAAGAATTGGTAATATGTGCAACAGACTTTACTGTTATTGTAGGACACCTCTACAAGATGGGCAACAATGAAATATTACACAAATATGTACCCGAATTCAAGTGAGGACAGGTCCTCACCGAAGCACATGGAGGGGTTGCTAGAGGACATTATGCAAGTCACACCACAACACAAAATATTCTTCGTGCAGGACTATGGTGGCCAACTCTACATCAAGACTCGAAAGCATACTATCAAGCTTGCGACGTATGTCAACGTATTGGGAAAACATTGCGAAGGGACGATATGCCGCTCAATCCACAAATGACACTGCAAGCATTCGAGAAGTGGGCAACCGACTTCATGGGACCTATTGCACCTCAAGTGAAGATGGGTGCATGCTATATCATCACCACAATAGAATATTTGACTGGTGGGCAGAAGTACAGCAGGTTAAGGACTGCACGATTGTTATAGCAGTGAAATTCTTGTTCAAAAATGTGTTGACATGGTTTGGATGTCCCAAAATTCTAATGACCGACTGGGGAACACACTTTCTGAATGAAATTATCAGCACACTCACTAAGGAATTCCAGATATGTCATCAATAGAGTACGCCATACCATCCACAAGCGAATGGGACCATCGAAGCATTCAACAAAATTTTGGAAATTGCATTGACTAATGACTGTAACGCGCAATGAAACGATTGGGACTTGCGCATCCCTGTTGTGCTATGGGCTTATCGAACCACATGCAAGAACTTGATGGGCCAAACACCTTTCCAGTTATTCTATGGTAAGGAAGCCATTCTACCCATGGAATATATTGTACCCAGTCTACGAATCGCGACAATAATAGGCATGGCCGACCACAGGGCTTTGGAGGAATGGCTTGTGCAACTGGAGGAACTTGAGGAGGAATTGTTTTTGGCTGGATTCCATCAGCAAGTAAAAAAAAACCAAGAGAAAGCATGGCATGATCACCATATCAAGCTATGCACTTTCAAGGAGAATGATCTCATATTACTATATGATAGCAAGTTCAAGAAATTCCCTGGCAAGCTCTGAATGCATTGGTTAGATCCCTATGTAGTCAAAGAAGTTATATATGGAGGTGTGGTCTAGCTGACTAAGCTCAATGGAGACCCCTTCCTTGGAAGAGAAAATGGCAGTCGCATGAAGCTCTACATGGGTGGGTCGACTTCCTGACTAACTGACCGAAGGACTATCTCACCACTCCAACCAGTTGCAAGAGAGTGTGGGACGATAAAGAAGTCTAGGGGGAAGCTGCATGACCAACGGGGGGCACGTGGATATGGTTTGTCACAAAGGTCACGGTTATGCGAAAAGGGATGTGCTACTGCGTTTACAAGTAGAGAGGTGACAGTTATTGTCACTATTCATGACATGATTTCTGAGTTGTAGCAAAAGGGAGTGGGAAATTAAGAGACAAGGTACGAACCGGATCAGGAATGATCTATCACAGGCTTAACATGAGGACACTAGAAAAGGCAGGAGATCCAAATTTGAATTCTGAAACACTTATAAATCATAGGGAGGCCTTCATTAAACAAGCTGTGCTTCTGGGAACCTTAAGCTATTGTGCTCTTTCACTGCTATGGAAATTTTTATTATCTACACTCAAGGAGTAAGGCCGAGAGTTGTGATATGGCCAAAGATGTTGAGGTTTCTGAAGAATACGATGTGGATAGCTATGGGCAGCACACAGAGTCTAGAATTGATGGGAGGGGATGTGCCGGAAGTCTATAGACACGAAGCAGAACTTGTCTGGATGCCATTGCCTTACCTATGGGCTGGTCGGCAAACCATAAAGGATAAAGGAAAAGCTATGAATACGGAGCCAAGTGGTGGAATTGTAGTTAACAAGTCATCGCTGGTGTATCTTGAAGATTGGAATATCGCAGAAAATAGAAATGGTCTTGTAAAATTGCAACATAAGTTGTAGCAGACAGTGTGAAGGGAAGATACGAAATTAGATATTGGCTGTGTTGGTACGAAGTGGTCCCGTATGTGGCACCCCAACTAGAGCTAAAATCCAATGAGGGGGTGTTCTGTGTTAACCGAGTAGAGAAGAATGAGCATTATCGGTTGCGAGAATTGGTAGAAACCACGAAGCAAGAGCTGTAAGAAGCATTGCAGGAGACAAAGAAGGAGCAACATAATGAAGGACGTCACTCACGAGGAGGTGAACCATGGAGCCTAGGTAGTGTGTCTTGCCACACCAACGAGTGACTCAGGACGAGTCACGATGAATGTGTTGGGGGCCTGTTGGGTAGAGGAGGTCCCACGTAACAGTTTTGGGGGCTTAGAGCCTATAAATTAGGATAAAATTATTGTAAAAACTCCAAAATATGTGGAGCACAAAATGGAATAGATTGAGTCAAAGGGTTGTCTGCCCAAGAAACAATATAGAATAGTAGGAAGTAAGTCAGCTTGCCCATGGGTTGCGAACCATGAGAATGTATAAATAGAGCGAGGCTCTATGGGTAGAAAGTAGTTTTTTGGGGTATGAATGGTAATGGGTTTTTCAGGAGAAAAGTCTTAAAGCATCTGTAAGTCCAAGTCAAGGGTGTTGATAGGTAGGTAGAGGCTTTGCAGCTATGTGTGCAGACCCCTGTCGCTGAGTGCTCATGGTGGATCTGGATGTATTAGTAAAAGAATTGAAGAAATATAAGTTGATTCTGAAATTCTATGTAAAATCTAAATTATTGTGGATCTGGCTTATTTATATAACTATTTGATCTATGCGTGTATGCTTATGTTATGAGTTTATGTAAATCTGTATTTTTCCTGGGTGCGTGAACTGGTTATTTCTGTTAAATGTTTCCTTAAAGACCATAAAAAGTGGATCAAATCTATAACCGCGCAGTAATAAGTATTAAAAGGTTCCTAGGTTTGGATCTATGCGGGGCATAGTAGCGCGAAGCCGCAGAACAGTGTGCGACTCCTCCAAACCACATCAAGACATCCCAAGGGTGAGAAAACCTAGTTCTAGCACCCTCCCCTGCTACCTCGGGTGAGACCTCAGTTCGCACTCTGTGGGCTGTTGCCAAAAGGGCCAGTAGCTACGGGATTTGTTTGGATAAATAACTCTTCCAAACTTGGGTTGGGCCCATATAAGCCAACAAGCACCCTATCAACATGTTGAATATGATCCTTCCAAGAGTTGCTGTAGATTAGTATATCATCAAAAATTTTCGAAGTGTTTGGAAATGGAATTCATCAAACCTTGAAATGTAGAAGGTGCATTCGTAAGGCCAAAAGGCATGACAAAAAATTCATAATGACCATCGTGAGTTCTAAATGTTTTTTTTAGAATGTTTTTAGTCTTCATTCTGATTTGATGATATCCTGAAAGAAGATCCAACATGGTGAAGTAAATTGATACATGCAATTCATCCAATATGTCATCAATGATAGGAATGGGAAATTTATCTTTAATAGTGAGCTTATTGAGCTCCCTATAATATGGACAAATGTGCCATGATCCATCCTTCTTGTGCACCAATACTACTGGAGTAGAGAAGGATCTTTGAGTAGGTTGAATTATGCCAGCCTCTAGCATTTCTACAACCATGCATTCAATTTCACTCTTTTGGGCATAGGGATATTTGTAAGGCCTGATGTTTGGAGGAACACTTCCTAGAATCAAATGAATAGCATGATCTTGATCACGAATAGGTGGGAGGCCTCTGGTAGTTGTAGATACCATGGAATGATTGTCCAAGACTATTTGGAGATCTGGAGAAATAAATGATTTCTATGTGGGAACCTCTAGTGAACATAATTGTGCAATTATGCCGCACTGTTCTTTCTTTAGAAGCTTTTTCATTCTATTAGAGTTGATTATTTTTCTCGGTTTCCCTACGATACCCCTTAATTCAACTTCCTTTCCTTCTGAACAAAATTTCATGAAAGGTTCTTGAAAATTAAAAGCTATTGTACTTAATGATTGCAGCCATTGGACTCCTAATACAACATCAGCACCACCCATTGGAATGGAAAGCATTGGGCTATTCAATACATTTTCTCCCATGGATATCTTGATATTATGGCACTTTCCAGAGCAATTTGTGGTTCCTCCACTTACAACCATCACTTGACACTCTAGTGATGAATATAGGAAGTAATTCAATTCCTTGGTTATCTTAAAATGAATAAAACTATGGGTACTACCCCAATCAATCAACATTATTACCTTTTTATTCTTGATATTTCCTTCTATCTTGATAGTTTGAGGAGTGGTAATCCTAACCAATGCATTACAAGATATGGTCAAATTTATTTCTTCTTTGTCTAGGGTTTGTTCCTAGTGTATATCCTCTTCTTCTGATGTTTCTCGTTCCTTTTCTTCCTCCTCTTCACAATTTATGTAAAATAATTTATTCTCAACACACTTATGATCTTTACTGTATTTTCTATCACAACTATAACAAAGCCATTTTTCTCTTTTTTCTTCCAATTGTTGTGATGTCAAACTAGTAGGTTGTGGAAGGCTAGGGGCAACAACACTTCCATATTTATAGTTGTCAGTGGTAGGCTTCCTTGTTGCCATAATTTTTCTTTCCATTTTTCTTTCTAACCTGAATGCCTTCTCTAATGAATCAGGTTCCCTAAGGCAAATTTCATCTTGGATGTTATCCTTTAAAGTCCCTATGAACACATCAATCCTATGCTCATCTAGAATATATTTTACCCTTATATTCAACTTTGGAAGTATTCAATGTGCTCCATCATTGAACCCCTTTGTTTGAGATTTATCAATTGGCTAAAAATGATGTTTCTTTTTGTATCCTCATAATTTGCTATCATTTCTTCTGTAAAAATTTCCCAAGTGATGATTTGTTTACGAGAGAAAATCCATCAATACCATACAAACTGATTTGGTTCCAAATATAAAGTTGTAATGCGTACCTTTTGTGTGTTTTTCACATTATGGAGATCAAAATATTGCTCCATCTGTAGTATCCATGTTATGGGATCCTTGCCATCAAAATTCCTCATATTGATCTTTGGAACATGGTGGGTCTTCAATCCAATATTAGAATCTATGAAATCATGATTAAAATTTATTTTTTTCTCATCATGAGTTTCCTTTAATACCATTTTACCATTAGGAAACATTTCTTGTAGCAACTTTGTCAAATTTGTCTTCATATCTTCCATTTGTCCTTCCATCTTAGCTTCCACACCATTCATCTTAGCTTCCACGCCTTTATTTAAACCATCCATCTTAGCTTCCATGCCTTTCTTTAAACCATCCATATTGTCTTCCATTCCATCCATGTTATATTCCACGCCTTTCTTTAAACCATCCATCTTAGCTTCTGTTACTTTTTGTGAGAGTGAATTTTGTTGCACTTGGTCTTGTAATTTTCATATATCATGTTGCATTTCTTCTTCTTATTGAAGATTCATGCTAGAGATTTTAGGTTTCTTACTAGGTGTTTCCATTTTCTTTCTTTGAGGCATTAATTAATGATAATTATTCTTCACTATGCCCTTTGAATTCCTTCAAAAAAAAATTTCAAACCAAACATATGCAAAATTTTAAAAAACTACACACCTTTTTTCACTTTGTATGAGCTCGATATTGAACCTAATGTATCTCTAAAATTTCAAATCTCCAAGGTTTGAAATTTCTAACTGTGGTAGCCCTTTGAATCCTCTTTCCAATGCCACCAGTCTAATCAAAATTTGATTCTCCAAGAAAGAGTTATGCCCAATCTTCCAATATGCCCTTATTAAACACTTTTTCAATGGAGTGAACTTGTATGAAGTTGTACGTGTCACAGTTTCAGCCTTCAGACCTAAAAGTGATGCAAAAACAACTACAGTCCATCCTCTTTATGTATCTTCTTATGAAATTTCAATCTGACACTTAGAGAGAAAGTTATGATGATTTTCCCAAGGTCACCCGTTTGGGATGTAATTCAGGAGCCTATAAAAACCCTAACTTCCTTAGATCATATATCTGACAATATAGCAAGACAAGATCTGAAATTCAGACCCAAGGATCATTGGGAGTTTGGCTCAAATGTGTTTTTTTTAGCTTCTGAAACATCATAGAAACAAATTTATATTGAAAATTCCACGTTGACCTGTTTTGAGCAGTGAAATCCTAGAATCCAAAGCTATGATACCAAATGTTATGAACGAATTCACAAAAAGATAGAAAAGATGGATCAACGACTTCAAAATCAACCTCTTCAATAGGGAAACCTTCTTTTAATTATGCAAATGAAAAATTCTTGGATGATACAAATGACTAAACCTCCTTTCTATATATAGGAGTCTAAAGGGTCACAATATAATCAAAGATGACATAACAATAATAATATAAGGGCACAACAATAACAATAGTGGGTTTCTATGGGGCACACTAATAAAAATATGGGGATAATAGGGGCACAATAATAACAATAAGGGATGCAATGAAAATAGTAATGGGGGAATCACTAGTATTATAGGGACATAACATAGTGGTTGCTCGTAAATCTAATCAGGGGGATGGAGCTCAATTCTGGTGGGTGCTGGTAAATGAGATCATCGGGTGGCACTCCCTTTCAGTGGGTGATGGAGAACAAGAGAAGGACATAGCCTTTTGTAGGTGGGTTCTTGCATACTAGCATGAGTCTGCACTAGTACAACATTGTAAGATGTTTTCCTTTATAATAAAAGATGAAGATAGAGATGATGACAACAATGGTTTTCTCCCACATTGGGTTTCCACCTAAAATCATAGTTTCCTCATGTGTTGTTGTGTTTCTTATGTGTGATGGTTTATTTTTCTCTTACTGCTCATGGTTAATGTTTAATTAATGTCTAATGAAGTAATGATTCATTGGTTCAAGTTAAACACATGATGAAATAAACGAAAAGTAATTAGTTAACTCGATATACATTGTTTGTCTTCATCATGGTTGTGTACATATGATATTTTACTTAATGAAAATAGCATAAAAAATATGAATAAGAAAAGGAAGGTTTAAGTGAGGCTAAAATAATGATTCACCACCCCCTCGCCCCCTCTCAACATTTTTCCCAACTATTGGTATCAAAGCAGGTTCCTCAGTAGAATCTTGTTCGCTTAAGGGATATCCATCAAGATGAGTAGTCAAGAAGGAGTATTTTATATCATACCACCTTTATTTAATGGAGCTAACTTTGTCTTTTGGAAAGTCAGAATGAGGTCATATTTGCAGGCACTTGGAACTGATGTATGGGAAATTGTTGAAGGTGGATATCAATATCCAGCGTCTATTCCAATAGTTACTATAGGGAAGAAACAATATCAAACCAATGCAAAGGTTATAAATTACATCTTGGGAAGTATGTTTGAGTCTAAATTTGTGAAATTCATGCATCTAAACACTGCAAATGCAATGTGGGATAATATTATCCAAAGCTATGAAGGTGACGACAAGGTAAAAAATGTTAAACTTCAAACATTTATAATTTAGTGCGAGACACTTAAAGTGCATAATGACGAAAGAAATGAAATTTTTTTCCTTAGAGTATATTAGATTTTTAACTCAATGAGAAATCTTGGTGATGAAATAAAGGATGCTATTATTGTTGAAAATATTTTGAGATCACTAACTCAAAAGTTCGATTTCAAAGTCTTTGCTATTGAAGAAATACAAGATTTGAAAAATATCATTGCTGAACAGCTCCATGGGCTCCTAATAGCCTTCAAGATGAGAAAAGGAGGTCCATAATATATGAGAGAAGAATCTTTCAAAGCCACACATAAAGAGAAAGAGAAGGAATCTCCCAAAGATATGAGATACATATCAGATGACGAGAAGCAAACTTTGTGAGGAAATTGCAAGTGGGAACTGGAAAATTCAGAGGTAAGCTTCCATTTAAATGCTTTTCTTGTGGAACAATAGGCTATTATGCATGAAAATGTCCATTTAAATAAATCCATAAAGATAATGGAAATAATGTTTCTAAAAAGAAGTTCTCTTACCGTAAACTCTTTTACTCAAATGAATATAGTCAAAGAACATTCAATGACCAGGAAAATTTAGATTCAGATTCTAACAGTCCCTATCAAGTACTTATGGCACTTGAAGATCATTCAACTAATGAATTAGATAGTTGTGAGGTAGATGATTTAATGAAATAACTAAAATAAAATGATACGCTCATGAATGATAACAAAGGATTGGAAATAAAATGAAACAGTATGATTGAGGAAACAAACATGTTAAATATGGAATTAGAAGAAACCAATAGAAGAACTTAAAGCATAAGAAAAAAAATTCAAGAAAAGGAAAATCATTGTGAAACATAAGAATCTGAAGTTATGACGCTAAAGGAAGATTATGAGAAGATCAACAAATGGGCAAAGGAATCTGAGTCTCTAGAGAAAATAATTAATGAAAAAATCTCTCCTCTAATCAAAATCAGGATTGGGTACAATCACATGGCTTCACATACACAATGTGATGAAAAAAACCAGTATAGTGTTGCTCAAAGGAAAAATGAATCAAGCCACACATCTGAAAGAAAATATCCTATATCAAGGTCAAAATCAGTTCCTAGGAATAGAGGATGGTTTTATGGATATTGTTTCTCTTGTAACTCATTTGGGCATAAGGCCACTAATTGCAGGTCAAGTATGTAGAATAGAACTAGGAGATGGGATGAGTTCCAACACATAATTAGAAACTGCAAGAAGATTTGGAGGAAGAAGGAATATTAGTTAGAAACGTAGGGAATATTCACCCTACTACAACCAAATTTTTTTAAATATTTCTTCTCACAGAGACTGTAGAAGTAATGTGAGGTACATGGCCTCATAAAGAGCTAATGATGACGATTAGGTCCTCAGAATCGTTGGTGTATAATATGAGGGGGAGTTATATTTTGATGATGATTACCATGTTGATTTGATTTTCGTGTTGCTAATATTATTGACAGTGCATATGATGTAGTAATAGTGAATAGAAACATACATTATAGGCTCAAGAGGAGCTATGGTTATGAAAATTCAGCATTTTACTTTTGGTACATGGATATTATCAAGGACGGCCACGTATATACGTAAGTTTTGATCTAAATAGTTGTGTATGTTTCTTTGAGATGAAGAAATAGTGGGACAGATTCAAGGAGAGGTTCTGATATTCTTCATGTTGGCTTGAGGGGGCCTGACCCAACTTTAGAGTCATTTACACCAACCAAAAAAGCCCTAATTACTGGCCCTTTTGGCAGCAACTTGCATCGCACAGGCTGAAGTCTAATTTAAAGCAGTATTGGGGGATGCTAGTACGAGGCTTTTGCATCTAGAGATCATGTGATAAGTGGTCACCATTGTCACTCAGATCTTCCTTTGTGCTGACCTATGTCTTCTTATGATCTGCTATTGCAACTCTAAGAAAATGACTCTTAGACATTCGTGAAGGTCTACGATGAGACTTTACAGACCTAAAAGAAGTAGGCTATCCACTTTTGCAGACTAAATAGTAACTCTAAATCTATTTTTGTGCAGACCTACTTGATTCAATAGAAATCATAATAGATTTAACTATTACTTTCGTGAAAATAGATTATTACTTAGTTCATGCGTATGTATTAAAGATTCAATAGATTCATGCAACAATTATACTTCATTCCACAGAAAACAGATCATTAATCCCTAATGCATAACTTGAACAAAAATAATAATAAAACACAGAGGCAAGATACTTGTTCCAAAATCAACCTTTATTAGATTCAATATTCAATTTACAGACTCATCCACCCTATGCACCCAGCTGCAAGGGCCCATGCACTCAGCTACAAGAGCCTTCCCCTTTCACCTAAGTACAGGAAACTGATCTTTCCTGCCTTATCACTTGCCCAAAACAATAATTCTCTATCTTAGATACCTTCTCTAGACTCGCTGCGACTCAAATATATATAGCATTTTTCTTACAATATCATGGCCTATTAAACTAAACCAAAATTGACCCTAGGGACCCTATCTTAATAGGCCCTCAACACAGATATGGTGACTTTCCCTCGAGTCACTCTATTGGTGCCTTGATCCTATGGTGGAGGTCACTGAACTCAACCTAGAATGCTGCTACATCAACACAACTCTGCATCATGGCCTGCTACACTTCCTCTACCAACTTTCCTGTCGTCGAGCCTTCTACTGCTAGGCGCATCGTTATTTGTGTCTAGTGCAATGTCTTTAAAATTTATTTAATTGAGAGAGTAAGCTCACATGCTTCCTCTATCCATGGATGTATTCTGGCCTTGAGAAGGGCCTCTTTCCTTTGTAGCTCTTCAATTTGTGATTGCATCTAGTTTCCTTCCGACACTTGAGCGAGGTGTTGGACTGGTGCCAAAGTGCGTGCAGTCACCCTAATTTTATGAAAATTGTGTTGCGTCTCTCGGATGTCTGTGTTAATCTTTTGTTAGTTTTTGGTCCTCCTGGAGAGTCATCCATAGCTCTGTGGCCTATTCGAATATCAATGTGAAACCTGTGACTGTTGTATCCAAAGTTCCCATGTTTTCCCTAATAGTTTCTCTATGTTTCTCCCAGACCTCTGGTAGAGTGTTTGGTTGTAATTTCATCTGGAGCTTTGAGATCTTCATCTGGAAGTCAAACGTGACTTTTCCTATCTCATCCTTGAAAATGCGTACCACAGTAACCAATTTCTTGATTTTTGCTATAGCTGTGGCATCCTCCGGAATATTTAACTCTGGCACTGAATGGCACACGTATGTTATTGTTGTTTCTATGCTCTAACTTCATCCTTGCAACTCCTTTTCTTTGAGAGCCTAAACCTTCTCCACGAAAATCTTCT
Organism: Pinus taeda; assembly: GCA_000404065.3. Classification (NCBI taxonomy): domain Eukaryota; kingdom Viridiplantae; phylum Streptophyta; class Pinopsida; order Pinales; family Pinaceae; genus Pinus; species Pinus taeda. The sequence continues at coordinate 85,467 of APFE030468556.1, forward strand.
CGTCTTTTACTTTGAATTCACTGATCACTGGAAGCGCACGCTCCTCTTTGATCCTAAGCTCATCCAAAACACTCTGATGTAGTGCATAGAGAGTTTGAACTGGGAACGTGCCTATGTTTACCCCAATGTCTTTGACTGTGCTTAATAGAGTGTGATCTTCCTTTGATTCTATGCAGACTGATCCTTATGATAAGGATATGACTCTGAGGTCTAGGGTCCATTCCAGCTCCAAATGTTCTCGCTCCCTTGAGCTAGGCTCTCTTGCACCTCGCTCACTTGAATCCATCTTGTTTGGATCTACAACTCATGCAAATCCTTTTGGACACTCCCTAGCATCTCCATATACTATTGTTCAAATTGCTGCCACAACTCCACTGTGGTATCTCTTACTTTCTCTCCAATCTCCTTGAGATCCCCTTTTGTGAGGATGATTAAGTCAATGCACGCTTGTTTATCATATTTGTGCTTCCTCCTTGGCTCAGTAGTTTCCTCCTTATTGTGCTTCCTCAATGTGAAGGGAGTGCTCTGCTCCTCTCCTCCATCTCAACCCTATTCCGATAGTTCCTGCTCTTCGGTATGTTGGGAAGCTGATGCTTCAACTTCCTTTGTTGCAGCGTGCTCTATCTCAACATGCTCTTTTTCAGCAGTTTCCTTAGAAACAACTTCTTTATTTCTTTTCTCAACCAATGTTAGCACCACTTTCTATGCTGCTTCTTTTCACTTATACGAAGCTGTCTTCGGCACAGTTTTCGTCTTCATAGTAGAGCTCTCTCCACCCTTACTACTATATGCACCAACATCTTTGGGTTGGTGCCACTCTGATGGTCAACTGCCCACAATCTCCTACACATCTGTCTCTGAGAATAAGTATGGAAGCTTGTGCCATATATGTTTAGCGTCCCTCCTCGCCCTGATTGATACATTCTAGAAATCATCCTTGAACTCCGCGAAGGCCTTGAACTACTCAAACAACATTGGAGACAACCTTGGTTGATGACTGATTACTGTTCAGAGATCCATCCCAACTAGTATCCATAAAATATTTGACTCCCTAATCCTTTCGAAATCCCTTTTCAACCACAACGAAGTGAACTTTGGTGCGTCAAGTAACTCTCCTACCTGTAGAGGAACTGACTATCCTCTAGCAGTCACCATGCTACTAACATTATTAACAACAAGAGCTAAGAATAATGAAAGGGATTACTATCCTCCTGGGCTTCGTGACAGTTTGTGAGGATTTCCTTACATAAATACTGCACCAAGTTATATTGTACTCCCTTCGTGCACTTGGCAACCAATGACCCTACTAGCGCTGGAACTTCATCTGTGCGACATTTCCTCATAAGCTTCCCTTCTAACATTTGAGTGGCAAAATGCATTGGCTGGTCTTAAATGGAGAGGATAGAATATTTGTGAGACTTCTTTACTAAATCAAATTCAAACTTCATATTATCTTCCAGCTCCTTTTCTCCACTTTTCCCTCCAATCTCCTTGGCAAGGTATTCCACTTTATAGGGCAGCTTCGTAATCCGATGGATGAGCATATCTATGATAGGGATGGGTTCTCCTACCATAAACACCCATCATGCACTAGTGTAACCAATTGGCACACACACACAATGTTGGTAATTGACCTATAAAAATGTGGTATGCAAAGCATGTGCAACAATCTAGCCTGCTCAACACCTCTGACATATTTCATGGGTTCTAGCTGGATAACCTAAGTTTCTTTGTAATAGATATTCTTCGTGTATTTTTGAGTAGACAAATGAGAGAATCTCTTTTGTTCCGTGAGATTTCAATACTCCATCTTCAGCACTAGAATGCACGCTAAGACCACGCCTTCAAACTCAACTTGTTCTGGTAATAAGGGCATCAAGACAATAAATTTTTCTGAATTAGGGCCTTTGGTTACTTTTGACTTCCCTTTCCATTGATGGCTATACTCCAGGGTCCGTGTGATAGTCTCATCCTCCTCAGCATCTAACTCTTCCACTCCATGGAATTCTTCTTACTCTAGGTCCATAATTTTATTCGATTACATATCCTTCTTCTCCTTCTGCCAAACCTTCGAGTTCTTCCTTAGTGAATGTCTCACTAGGATAGGTTTCTTTTGCTTCTCTTTTCTAGCCGATTGCTTCAACCTAGGTGACCTCAACACTATAAGAACAATGGGTGTAGCTTCCATAGATACCACTTCAGGGCCTTCTGCTTGAGGAATAATGATGTCAGAACTGATTGGAACAAACATTTGTACAAAGAAAATTTCATGGGCTTCTGTAGAAAAGTTTGTGAATGATGGTCATGACAAGAGTTCTTCCCAGTCTTTGCACTTCATAAACTTAAAAAAGCAAGGCTCATAGACAATTCTCAGAATGAAAAGTGTTCTTCAATGGACCAACATACCCGTTGGGCGCGGGATCCCCCAATGGTAGTTTTGGGGCTAAAAGCCCATATTTTGGTCAAGTTTCATAATCCAAGTGTAAAGACTCCCCATTTTGTGGTCGTGGAGTGCGTAGGTTGTTGGCATTATAACACAGGTGTTGTCCTTGATGGAAACTCACTCAGATGATAGATCATAGTGCAACAGGTTAACAACACAGAGTTATAGATCAAACTTCACAAAATGAAGAAAGAAAGGTATACGCAGGTTCACCATTGGCCAAGCCACATGTACATGTGGGTTCACTATATTCAAGGCACGTATACGTACACATGCACTTTCACAGAAGGAAAGGCACGTATACCTTGAGAAACTAATTTTTTTGTCTGAAGTATTTGGTCCATGGTATTTTGATCCATGGTATTGGTCCAAGGTATTTGATCCAAAGTATTGACCCCAGGTATTTGGTCCAAGGTATTGATCCTGAATGGTTTTGGTCCATGGTATTGAGAAAGGCCTAAAACTATAAAAGGAGGAGAAGACCATTAGGCCAAGGCACTCAAGTATTGAATATTTGATGAAGGGTGAGATCTAGTATGTAGGTTATTGTGTTATGGTGCATTGCTAGATCTGAACCAAGGACGAACCTTAGTGCTTGATGAAGGATAAGATCTAATGATGTATCAGGATCTTAAGACTTGAAGAGAATCATATTTATGTGGTTTGATCATTTATTTGAATAACTAGGGCATGTTGTAGTCTGTAAATGTGATGATCTGGGTATGACTGAAGTATGGAATTGTTGTAATATTTAAATCATCATTTACATATCTGTACATAGGTTCACCTTAGAAAAGGTGCACACACATGCAGGTTCTACATATCGAAACAACGTATACATCATAAATTTGACTAGTATATCTGTACGCAGGTTTGCCTTAGGTTCGACACATGGAAGTAGCATATACCTTATAAAATATGTTTTAGTTGGTTATTGTTGCAGTGTTCTGGGTTATTGGTTACTATATTCTGGTGACAACATTTTGAATGATCAGAGTGATTGATTGATTCGGTTGTGGTTGGTTAAAAAATAGTTTGGTTGATGCAGATATATTTGATGATTGAATGATGTAGTTGATGGATCAAGTCTAAAAATTAATGAAATGTGGTCCCTAGAAGAAAAGAGAAGGTTGTATCCTTCTGTAGGCCGGCACATATGTACTAGTAAACATATCAGCTGGTACAAGAGTTAGGGGGCTGTAGCTCCTTTCTAGTAGAAGCTGGAGAATGAGAGAAGGTTGTAGCCTTCTGTAGGTAGAAGCCCACGTGCTAGTAGAAGACTACACCAGTACAAAAATTGTAAACAAAATTATCTTATTATTGAAAGAAGATAGGGACAATTGCAGTAGGTGGTTTTCACCCACATTGGGTTTCCACCTTATATCTTGGTGTTCATGTGTGTTTCTTATGTGTGATGATATTTTCTGTTTTTACTGCACCTGGTTCTTATTTGTATGGTTTTGATGCACTGATTAAAGATCAATATATGAGGAATTAACTGAATCATAATTTTGCTAGATATATGCTAGTTGCACTTAACACAGTTGTGTGTACACGTGAGTTCCCTTAACTAAAGTAGCGTATATGAATCTGATTATGGAAATGAAAAATTGTTACTTTGATAATACTAGTTCACCCCCCCCAGTATTATTTTCGACAATTGGTATCAGAGCAGGTCCTTCAGAAGAATCTTCATTGCTTGAAGGAAGATCCATCATCATGAGTAATCATGAAAGCGGAGGATCCATCAGACCGGCAATCTTTGATGGGAGAAACTTTGCTTATTGGAAGGTAAGAACCACAGCATATCTTCAATCTCTTGGAACATATGTCTGGGAAATCGTGGGAGGATATACATTTCCATCAGCAATTCCTATAGATGCAATAGGTAAAAAGTAATATGGAACCAATTGCAAGGTTGTCAATGCATTATTGGGAAGTTTGTCATAATTAGAGTTTGTCAAAGTTATGCAGCTCAAATCAGCCAAAAAAATATGGGACAAAATCGTTCTAAGCTACGAAGGAGACTCTCATGTAAACGTGTTAAATTGTAAACTCTCAGAATTCAATATGAAACTCCCATATTGAATTCTAGTTACTTCTTAAGTATAGATGAGATTGTTAATTACATGAAGAATTTGGGTGAAGAGATAAAGGAAGTTACCTTAGCGGAAAGAGTCTTAAGATCTTTATTTGCTAAATTTGAATCAAAAGTATTTGCCATAGAAGAAAAGAAAGATCTACAGAATATTACTATGACACAACTTCACGGAATCTTAACTGCTTTTGAGATGAGAAAAAGAGGTCCATCCAATATGAGAGAAGCTGCATTTAAAGCTTCAACAAAAGGAAAATAAGAACTCAATGAATCAAGACATATTTCTGAAGAAGAAGAGGAAGAAAGCTTTGTCAAGAATCTTCAACAGGGTTTTGGTAGATTCAGAGGTAAACTACCTTTCAAATATTTTTCCTGTGGTAGAGTCAGTCATTATGCTACCAAATGTCCTCATAAAGATAAATATGATAAAGGGAAGGAAACTGCAAAATAGAATAGAAAACAAAATGTAAGTAAAAAGAGCTACTATACTCATGAAGATAGCGACGGGTTATCAAATAGTGATGAAGATGGAAATAGTAATGACTATAGACTTTTGATGGCTTATGAAGATGATGATTTTTTGGATGCCTTATATGAAGATGACCTTTATGAAGAAATCTCTAAACTCAAAATCTGTTTAGAAGAAAAGAATATGATTATAGATACCTTGACATTCCAACTTGTTGAAAGAGAAAAAAACAATGAAAAGCTAGAATGTGAAATTGTGGGTCTAAGAAAGGATCTTGAGAAAACAAAATCTCTCAATCTTAGATTTGCTAAAGGATCAAAAAACTTAAATGAAATTATCAAAGTGCAGCATTCTCCTCTGATAAAGACAGGTCTTGGATATACTAAAGAAACATCTCAGAAGCCGTCAACCTCCACTAAAAGCTATCGTGATGTAGCAAAGAGCAGTGAACAATTCAACAATCATCAGCAAAGGCATAAAGAAGATCACAAGGTGAATCAGGCTCAGTTTACTTCAAGCATGAACAGAAGCCACAATCAACCTCAGGTAAATCTTACTCAATTTGCTTCAAATAATATCAATCAATATGTCAGTAGGAGGAACTTCAACTACAATCAACAGGTCAGTAGATTCAATAATTGTAGGAACTTCTTTAATGGTCAATGTTTCTCATGTCATAATTTTGAACAAAAAGCTACTCAATGTGTTGCTTACAAAACTATCATGAATAGAGAAGCACAAAATCAAAGGAATGCGACATGGATCAAGAGAAGTTCCTACTTCTTGAAAATTAAATAGAATGTTCAATCTCTAACAACTTTGGCCATGAAGAATCTGAATGTAGGAGTAAATTTCGACAAATAGATCAAAAAGAGCAAACTCCATTAAATCCAAAAATATGGAGAAAGAATGAACCACAAACAGAAATATGTGGTATAACATTGTATGCAGAAGGACAAGAAAACCAAAGGTACATTGACAGTGGATGCTCAAAACACATGACAGGTGACAGAGAAAAACTACACTCATATAATGCCTTAGAAAAGGAGAAGAGTGTCTCTTTTGGAAATGACGTTGTTGCTGTCATAAAAGGTAAAGGATCTGTTTTCTTGAAAGAAAAGGTTAAAGATGGGAATGTTATGTATGTTGATGGCTTAAAGTATAATCTATTGAGTGTGATTCAAATGTGTGATCAAGGAAATGAAGTAGTGTTTCGATCAAATGGATGTGTTGTTTGTGAGCTTGATACAGGAGAAACCATGATTAAAGGACAAGAACACCAAACAACCTTTACATACTCAAGGGAGGACAATGATAGTGCTATCTAAGAAAAAATGATGAAAACTAGCTATGGCATAGAAGATTGGGACATCTAAGCTTTTCTCAAATAAGGAAAGCATGCAGATTCTAGGCTGTTTGGGATCTTCCAAATATCAATATTCCTGAAAATACTATATGCAAATCATGTCAATTCAGTAAGAAAACCAGATCTCAATTCATTGAAAAGGAAGGGTCATCTAGTAATCCTCTTTAACTTGTTCATACTTATTTATGTGGTCCATTAAGGAAACATTCACCTCAGGGAGAAGAATACTTTATATTGTTTATTGATGATTTTTCCATAATGTGTTTGATAGCTTCTAAAGCATAAAGATGAAGCATTTGAAAAGTTCAAAGCCTTCAAAGATTTGGTTGAAAATGAATCAGATCGCAAAATCAAATGCCTCAGATCTGATCGAGGAGGGGAATTTACCTCAGACGAATTCTTTGAATTTTGTGAACAACATGGAATAAAAAGGCAATTCTCCATCGCAAGGAATCCTCAACAAAATGGAGCAGTAGAAAGGATGAACAGAACTGTTCAACAAATGGCTCGTGCTATGCTAGATGAATCTAGAACTCCTGTAACCTTCTGGGGTGAAGCTGCATTCACCACCATCACTATTCTCAATCAAGAAAATGTTTAGGTAAACAACACTTAAACTCCACATGAACTTTGGTATGGTAAGACTCCTACTATAAAATACTTCAATGTTTTTGGAAGAAAATGCTACATCAAAAGGACTGATGGAAAACTTGGTAACTTTGAACCCAGAGTAGATGAAGGTATTCTTCTTGGCTACTCTTCCCAAAGTAAAGGATATAAGTGTTACAACAAAAGACTTGGGAAAATTATTGAAAGTATTGATGTTGTGGTTGGTGAAGCATGCAAAAATCCAAACTAGATAAAAAATGAAGATTATGATGATGAAGAAGATGAGGATAATTTTCCCACATCAAATCACACTATTTCTGAAGAAGAAACTAGTGAAGCACTAGAAGAGGAGGTAACGACAGAAGAAAAGACTCCGTCAAGGTATTTTCAGAAAAATCATCCAAAAACTCAAATCTTAGGAGAAAAAGGAGCAGGTGTGAAGACTAGAAGAACCATTGCCGAAGCTTCAAGCTATCTAGCATTACTATCTTCCACTGAACCTTAAAATGTAAATGAAGCATGCAAAGATGAATGTTGGGTCAAGGCCATGAATGAAGAACTTGAGCAAATTGAAAAGAATAATACTTGGAAATTAGTTCCTAGACCTCATGATAAGAATATCATAGGAACTAGATGGGTTTTCAAAAACAAGCTCAATGAAAATGGAGAAGTTATTAGAAACAAGGCCAAACTTGTTTGTAAAGGATATGCTCAACAAGAAGGTATAGATTTTGAAGAAAATTTTGCACCTATTGCTAGACTTGAAGCCATCATAATGTTTCTTGCTCTGTTTAGTTTTCAAAAATTCAAGGTATATCAAACGGATGTCAAATCTGCCTTCCTTAATGGAGAATTAGAAGAAGAAGTCTATATTGAACAACGAGATGGATTCATTCTTGGAAATGATGCAAAAACTATAGTCAAACTCAAAAAGGCCCTCTATGGTCTAAAACAGGCTCCAAGGGCATGGTATTACTGTCTTGACAATTATCTCCACCAACAGGGTTTTTCAAAGGGATCAACAGATAGCAATCTATATACAAAGATTGACTCTGTTAAATTGCTAATAATTGTTGTTTATGTTGATGATATCATTTTTGGTAGCAATGAAGAATCCATGAGTCAAAATTTTTCTTTAGTAATGCAACAAGAATTTGAAATATCATTGCTTGGAGAGCTCACCTACTTTCTTGGTCTACAAATTCAGTAAAATAAAGATGGTATTTTTCTCTCGCAAACCAAACACCTCAAACAAATCCTGAAAAAGTATGGCATGGAAGATTCTAAACCAGTATGTACCCCAATGGTAATAGGATGTAGTATCATCTCAAATGATGAATCAACAACAGTGCATCAACCAACTTACAGATCCATGATTGGCAGTTTTCTTTATCTAATAGGTACTCGACGGGACATCATGCATGCAATGGGAATAGTTGGAAGATTCCAAGCAAATCCAAAGGAATCACACCTTCAGGAAGTCAAAAGGATCTTCAAATATCTTCAAGGAACACAAAACTTTGGCTTATGGTATCCTAGAGATACAGATCTTACACTTCATGCATATACAGATGCAGATTGGGTGGGAAGTGTTAATGACAGAAAAAGCACTAGTGGTGGTGCATTTTATATGGGCCCAAGGTTAGTGTCTTGGTTCAACAAGAAAAAAAGTTCAATTGCATTATCTACAACTGAAGCAGAATACGTGGCTGCTGCATCTTGCTACACACAACTACTTTGGATGATGCAAACCTTGCAAGACATTTAGATCACATGTACTCCACCCATCTCCATTCTATGTGATAATACAAGTGCCATAAATATTTCAAAGAATCCAGTCATGCACTCCAAGACCAAGTACATACCCATCAAATATCATTTTCTACACGAACAAGTGCTTGAAAAAAAGGTCAAATTGGAGTATGTTCCCTCCAAAGAACAGGTTGTTGATATATTCACTAAACCACTACCTAGAGAGACATTTGAATATCTCAGATAGAAGTTAGGAGTAGTTGCTACATCATCCTGTTGTTAAAATCCATTTTTTCAAAGAAAGGTGGTTATACACGAGTTTCATGAAGTGTAGTCGCGTATATACACAGGTTTCTATAGGTACGGATGAGTATATGTTGGTTTGAAGAAAAATAGTGGGCCAGACTCATGAGAAAGGGGCCTAATATGATTCAATGAATCATCTGGTCTGCTCTGCTTGATGATGGTTACAGTCTGTTGATGACATGTGGAAATATGTTGGCTTTCATAAGTTGTTGATAACTTGATATATATCTAATTGATGACAATGCCTTGATAATTCTTCTAATATATGAAATGATCAAATATGATAGTGAACATCTAACACAGGTTCAGGGGTAGCATATGCTTCTTATAATGCGTTGTTGGCATTATCTTAGAAGATCTCGGTGCAATTTTTTTTTCAGGCAGAGAACATAGTTGCTTATCTGGATGCTGATTGACAAATGCTAATGATGATAGTTGTTGATGACTATCATGGTATTTTTTAAGATATTTGGTCTTTGTTATATATGTCATGTACATATTTTACTGTAAAGGTCATGAAAAGACCTAGTTTGTAACCCCCACTATGCATGGGATGGATTATGTAATGTTTGTGTTTTGACATGTATAAACAATTGTATATTCTCACTTGGTTGGGTGGATGTGTCAAATTTGGTATATCCTCATTTGATTGGGAGATGGATGTATGTATGAGTATTTGGTGATAGGAAGGTCATTGGTGATGTACATATAGAATCATATTATCTTTTTGTAGACCTTGCTTGTGCTCAAGGGGAGCATGGACTCGATCATAGGAACTCAATCAGCACTTTAGCATATCAGAGATTTCAGCAGGTACTCAGGGGGAGGATGACCCTTTACCCTTGATGACAAAGGGGGAGAGTGACTTGGTGTTGCCATCAAGTCCAAAGGGGGAGATTGTTGGCATTATGACACAGGTGTTGTCCTTGATGGAAACTCACTCAGATGACAGATCATAATGCAACAGGTTAATAACACAAAGTTACAGATCAGACTTCACAAAATGAAGAAAGAAAGGTATACACAGGTTCACCATTGGTCAAGCCATGTGTACATGTGGGTTCACTATATTCGAGGCACGTATACGTACACATGCACTTTCACAGAAGGAAAGGCACGTATACCTTGGAAAACTAAATTTTTCGTCCAAAGTATTTGGTCCATGGTATTTTGATCCATGGTATTGGTCTAAGGTATTTGATCCAAGGTATTGACCCTAGGTATTTGGTCCAAGGTATTGATCTTAAATGGTTTTGGTCCATGGTATCGAGAAAGGCCTAAAACTATAAAAGGAGGAGAAGATCATTAGGCCAAGGCACTCAAGTATTGAATATTTGATGAAGGGTGAGATCTAGTATGCAGGTTATTGGGTTATGGTGTATTTCTAGATCTGAACCAAGGATGAACCTTAGCTCTTGATGAAGGATAATATCTAATGATGTATTAGGATCTTTAGACTTTAAGAGAATCATCTTTATGTGGTTTGATCATTTATCTAAATAACTAGTACATGTTGTAGTTTGTAAATGTGATGATCTGGGTATGGCTAAAGTTTGGAATTGTTGTAATATTTAAATCATCATTTACAGATCTGTACTCAGGTTCACCTTAGAAAAGGCGTGTACACACACATGTTCTACATATTGAAACATAATATACATCATAAATTTGATTTGCAGATCTGTACGCAGTTTCACCTTGAGGAAAACACGTATGCACACAGGTTCAACACATGGAAGTAGCGTATCCCTTATAAAATATCTTTTAGTTGCTTATTGCTGCAGTGATCTGGGTTACTGGTTACTATATTCTGATGACAAAATTTTGAATGATCAGAGTGATTGATTGATTTGGTTGTGGTTGGTTCAAAACGAGTTTGGTTGATGCAGATATATTTGATGATTGAATGATGTTGTTGATGGATCCAATATGAAAATTAATGAAATGTGGTCCCTGGAAGAAAAGATAAGGTTGTAGCCTTCTGTAGGCAAGCACCTATGTACTAGTAAACATATCAACTAGTACAAGAGCTAGGGGGTTATAGCTCCCTTCCAGTAGAAGTTGGAGAATGAGAGAAGGTTGTAGCCTTCTATAGGTAGAAGCCTGCGTACTGGTATAAGACTACACGAGTACAAAAATTGTAAACATAATTCTCTTATTATTAAAAGAAGACAGAGACAATTGTAGCAAGTGGTTTTCATCCACATTGGGTTTCCAACTTATATCTTGGTGTTCATGTGTGTTTCTTATGTGTGATGATCTGTTCTATTTTTATTGCACCTGGTTATTGTTTTCATGGTTCTGATTCATTGATTAAAGATCAGTATATATAGAATTAACTGAATCATAAGTTTGCTTTATATATGCTAGTTGCACTTAACATAGTTACGTGTACACGCGAGTTCCCTTAACTGAAGTAGTGTACATGAATCTGATTATGGAAATGAAAAATTGTTAGTTTGATAATACTGATTCACCCCCCCCCCCCCCCCCCA
>APFE030468556.1:98383-136372 GCA_000404065.3 Pinus taeda
CCCCCCCCCCCCCTCTCTCAGTATTATTTCTAACATAGGTGTGAAAGATTAATAGGGTTGTCCACCCTTATTTTGGAAATATAATGTCAGCTGTAAAAGATCTACCCATGGTTTGTGGACCATGGGATTCTATGAAAAGAGCTAAGCTCTAAGTAGTTAGAAGAATCAAGGATTGAACATGTAAGAAAGTCATAGCTTTAGAGCAAGAAGTCTAAGTCTTGGGTTGTAGCGTAGGTAGAGGCTCTGTAGTTGAGTACGCAGAGGCCTAGGGTAGAAGTATGCAAATAAGTGTTAGGACCTGTGCAGCTGAGCGCGCAGGGTAGGTCAAGTTTGTAATTGTTTGGAAATATCAATAAAGAGAAGTATTCTACAAATTTTGTGTCTTTATTTCCTATTTATGCATCTTGTTATGTTGGGTATGAATTTCAATTATAATGCTTATATGATGCACGAATGTATGTAAATGTGTTGGTTAAGTGAACACAAGTAAGAACATCTATTTACGTGAAGCTAACTAAGATCGGTTAATAAGATAAGTAAGACACTTAGCCTAGTTTGGGAGGCACCCTAGTTCACAGCCCTAGCAACGCGAAAGTCCCTGAGTGGTAGGTTAGGGTTGCAAAAAACCTAATTGTACCCTTTCACGAATGTAATGAAGGGTGGAATAGAGGGATAAGCAGCCTGCGCAAAGGCAAGTAGAGCCAGAATAAACTGAGATCACAACCATCTCATAGGTGTGGAAACTTGGTTCCAACATCCATCCATACTACTTCGGGTGAGACTTCATTTCGCACTCTGTGGGCTAATGCCGAAAGGGCTAGTAGTGTAGGGATCTGTTTGGCTAACTAATGTTGAACCTGGGTTAGGCCCCCTCAAGCCAACAAATGGTTCCATTGCCATGATCTAGATCTGCATAAGAGATGTGTGATGTCATATCACTAGAATCCAACTAAAAAGGAGATTGGAGACTGGCTAGATAGAAAGATCCATGAATTTGCATCGCAAGAGAACAAAAACCCACGACTGTCAAAAGAATAATGGTTGGACTGATACATGTATATAGAGATCCACGAAATATTTTTCTCTTCTTTCCCTATTGAGCTATATGAGTGGATCACAAAGCTAGCAGATAACCAAGGAAGGTGCAAACTTGATGGTCCTAGTGTGTGGACCCCAAGGCTAGTGTGAAGGTTGGAAGCATCAGAAGATAATACTGCTCGCACTATCGACCATTGGATCGATTGCATTTTTATAGCACCATTTACCACCCTCCATATTTGTGATGCTTGGTTTATGTCGTAGGGCAACCCTTCCTTCCAGACTTGGTCCAAATATTTTAAAAACTATGTTTTATTCCCTATACGGTACTTTTCCCTGAGATAAAAGCATGTACACGTAGGTTAGTCAATACCCAACCCACTTATATGTGTTAAAAAACTTAAAAAAATTGAATTTCCTTAATTTTGGGCAGAGTTCATGGGTTTTACCTGTTGATTACCTCCTAGTGCCTGTGGCCCAACTGTTTCCCAACTAAAAAACTAATTGGAAGAAGTATAAGTAGACTTCTATGGGAAGGCCTGAAAGAAGAGAAGAGATAGAATTATTATACTGAGATTATCCCTGACAGAGTCTAAAGTATCCCTGTGCTTCATGCACTTCTCAGGGTTTCAGGAAACCCTTGCTTCCTTGATTGTTGATATTCTCCCTCTTGCTTGAGATATCATGGTATTGGTTATGGAAGGAGGACGGTTCCACTTGGAGTCAAAAGAAGTAGACTCAGGTGAATTCTCTTCATGTTAGTTATAGCTTTCTACAATAAAAAGAAGCATTGTCTTGTTCCTGAGATTAACTGTGTTTATGCATCAGATAGTATTGTAATTCATATGTGAACGTTATTTTGATTTATAACTAATCATTTGCTTACATGATACAAAGTTAGTTTCATTAAAATTCTTTATCTGTATGCTACTATGTATGTTTGAATTGGTTGATTCGTAGGTTCGAAGATCAATAGGAGTTGTAGAGGGTCTGAACCCTACTGGAACTACCCAAACGAAGGACATCCGGGTATGGTCGCTCTTGCATAGTTTGTTTATATAAGCATGTTGCCTGAGTTGTATGAGTGTTTCTTTCTGTAGATTGCTCTTGTTCTATTGGGGTTCCAACCCAAATCCCTAGGGTACTTATTCCCATAATAGAATTAGCAATTCCACTGGGGATAAAAATCTTCTTATTCCTAGTTTCGGTTGTTCAGTGTCATTTAGGGCTCAGTTTTTGGCTTGCTTACTATTATAGTATTATTTGGTCCAATAGAGTCTCAAGCCTTAAGCCTGATCTTTTTGATCTGGCTTTGTTTTTTATTTTTCTTGTAAATCTTTGTATACACACTTTACTCTGTTTACAGTAGTGAACACATGCTTGTTTCTGTGAAGTGACCCCCGTATACGCATGTTTCCCTTATCAAAAGTGTGTGTACATGCCTCTATGCTTAAACACAGTCATGTATACCATTTTTTGTATTGTTTTTTCAAATCTTTCTATCCAGAAAGATTTGTTGCTTAGTTTGTTTAGTCTCTAAGTGGTCAATCTCTATCTGAAGAAATTCATTATTTTGCGAGCTTACTATTTTGAAGTCTCTTTCGCTTTGAAAATATTTGTCCTAGGTTTGTGTTTGAGTGAGTTTGTGATTGGCGTTTTGACACACAAGACTTCATGCAGAGGTTCTTGGTTGTTTTGGTCCTTCAAAATAGCAGATTGTTTTCAATCTTAGTTTCAAGCTTGGTTGTTGGTCTACTTTATTTTATTTCCATCATTTTGTGGCCTTATAGTTTTTCTTCTTTTTTGGAAGTCTTTTTTGACGAATTTGAAAGTATTTCTTTCCTGATTTCTTGATCAATTTGTCAAGCTCTTTGCTACTGTTTGGGTCATTTAGTACAAGTAGAAGCCTTTTTGTTCAAGTTTACATTGGTTGTTGAATTTGTAACTTGCAAAGACTCCTTGTGCTCCTCTTTCGGTCTTTTAGTTCCAGTGGAATTTAGAATGCTTTCAAAAGGTTGTTTTGATTGTCTCTTGAAAAAGAAAGGATCTTAAAAAGAATTGTTTTTGTTTTATTTTGCCAAGTTAAATTTTGGTTTCTTTTTATTTGTGAAAGTGAATTGTAATCTTTTGGGATTTGTCCTTCTTGTATGGAGAGAATTTTGTATTCAAAATTTGTATTATTTTCAACACTTAAGTTCGCTTATTAATAGTTATAAACAATTTCTTTCATTCTTTTTAGAGTAATTTAGAATCTTGCATCTTCATTACACCTTGCATTAGGGTAGTTTTTCATTTTTAAAGAATCAATAGTCTTTTTAGTTTTTGTATGTATGGAGTGTGTCTTAAGAAAAGAAAAGAAAACGTTTTTTCTTTATAGAAGTTTTGTAGAACCCACGTAGAAATCTGTTTTCATCGAAGATAAATGATTTCATTCATGTAGTTAGTTTTTCATTGATTTGTTTTGCGTCATGCAAACACCATTGGTTTCATTTCCATCTAAACCTCTGACTTAAAATAATATCCATTAAAATCAAACGCTTAATTAAAATAAACTAGAACTTTTGTATTGTCATCAAAATACACCAACAAGTTTAGTTTTATTAGGGCCTTGGATTAGGTGAGAGGAGAGTTAACTCTCCAAGGCTGCTCTAAATTACAAAATGTAGGAGTTTGATTAATGAGAGAAATCCAATAGCGTTATGGAGACCAGGAAAGCTCCGTGACTGGGAGTAAAGTACGAGGGTTTGTGAAGATAGGGACAAGAGATACCCCCTCTCTTACTTGTTGGATCCTACCTCACGACTGTTCCACCGGGCTTCTGATACAAGTTGGTGACCATAGTTTCCTATCCTAGGAATCACACCGGTGGTTGCAGAGGGGAATCCAGTGGCACCTAAGGTTGATGTTGTATCACATTTAGCAGTACTTCTAGAGGGCACCCTTGTGAAGCTTGGGGGCTTGCACTGACAAACGTTGTTGTTAGGAGGTTAGCGTAACTACCTCTGATACCTTCGCTAGTAGGCCTGGGACGTAATTACACTAGTCTGTTTTTGGAAGGCCCTTATTATTAACTTTCTTGTATTTTGGTGTCCGGTCCCAATCACCCGGAGCGGAAATACTTGGAAGTTGTTCGATTTTTGATATCTTTAGGGACATTTTAGTGAGTGTTCTATGCTCTTAGTCGGCCTAGCTTTATAATTTTCTTGAGTCTTTAAGCATATTTTTTAAATAATTAAAAGTGGTTGACTTACCATCTCGACAGTCTCGAAGACTTCGTGGGCTTTCACCTATGAGTCTGGAGCCTTCTCCTTGAAGGCGTAGGAGCGATTCTGCCAGTAGTTTCCAACTAGTGGTAACAGGTGCATTGGAGATTGATCATCCACTTGGGGGCATTATTTCACAAGATAGACCTAGTACCAGTACAGAGTTAGAGAGGAACACACCAATTCTTTCTCGAGAACTCTTTCAGTTGGAAGATAGTATTGTATTAGAAGAGATTTTAGAGTCAACTGCAGCGCTGAATTCTCCTCTCCCTCCTAATCATCTAGACATTTTTTTATACGTTGGAACTCCGACTCACAGGCCTTCAAGCCCAGGTCCACATACATCTATTCCTTCAATGACCACTGCTAGAAGCATGGCATCCATGACAAGTGTTGTGAGCATAAGACTCCCATATCTGTATAAAGAGGAGGAACTACTTCCATCCCTTCTAACACTCCTAGCACTACTATATTTGGGTCTACTTCCATTCCATCGATGAGTGGAAGTTCTCAATTTTCTGCATCTAGTTTTGGATTCTTCCCTTTTGGAATGCCATCTCAAGGTATTCCTTCAGTTCCTTTAAATATACCATCAACCGCCACTACATCCATGATGAGTGGACAAGTTTCTTTTCAGGGTTTTCCATTTGGAAGTGGTCATATACCACATTCCAATCTAATAGTAGGGTCAATGCCTTTTCCTTTTACAAGTCAAGGTAGTAACTCCTTCTAGAGTTGGACAAACCTTGTAGTTAGTGGGATATGAGCTGGGAATCAGTTTTTCGACCAACAAGGGAATATGCCATATTCTTTGGTTAAATCATTTCAAAGTTTTTCACCCTTTGCTAATGCATGGAACCCTTATCAGGGGCTGTCAGCTCCTTTCAATACTTCGTTAGGGGGTAACTTCACTGGTTATAGAGGATTTTTGACAGGAGTTGGTCAAACTCTAAAGTTTACTCGACCATAAGGATCACCTTTTGGTTCAATAGGCTCTAAAAGTTACTTCAGACAACTTGGTGCCTTTCAAAATCCAGGTCATTCTTTTCAGACCTTCGGGAACCCTGCCCATTCTAGATGGAATTCCCAAGGTCCTTCACAACTTCCTTTTCTGGCCACGCTTAATTTGTCAGAATTAACTAAATTGACGAATGATCCAATTAGGTACAATATGACTTGGCCTCCGGTCCCAACCAAACTTCCATCTGATATTCCAAAGTTCGAAGGGAAGAGTGGTGAAGACCCGTGAGACCATGTGACCACATTTCAGTTATGGTGCTCATCCAACTCACTGATAAATGATTCGATCAGGTTGAGGTTATTTCAGTGCACCCTAACCAAGAATCTAGCCAAATTGTATATAGAGTTACTAGGGGGCACCTATACTTCTTTCACTAATTTGGGTAATATTTTCTTAAACCATTTTTAGTTGTCTATCTGCTATAAAGCCAGAACTGAGCTTTTGGCCAACTTTCATCAAGACATGGCAACCCACATTTCAAATCATATCCAGGAATGGAGACAGAGAAAAAGGCTTATCAAAGCTAAAATTCCACCAAGGTTCCATATCAAATGGTTTCTCAAATCATTACAACTCAAGATCTCAAAGGATGTTTCTATTTCCGGTGTTTATTTGGAAGAGCAAGCTATTTTTCGAGCCCAACAATTAGAACTGATATATTCTTAGTCTAGGACTCTTCAGAAAATCCTACCTGATGCTCCTAGATCAAACGTTGATTAAGCCAAATCGAAGCGAAGCCCCATGTTGATGGTATAGTTGGATCAATTGATGCAAATATGATGAACCTTTTGAGCCAATTGTAGTAGTTGTCTCTACAAACTGCTTCTTCTAATAAGGCAGCACTATCTATAGGTTCGCCTTCCCAACCTACCTTTATAAACGTTGTCCAGGCCTCTAACCCAAAAGGAAATCAACAATCCAATGGGAAGAAGAAGGGACGAGGTAAGAAGAAGACTCAGGAAGGGAAGGGCAATGCAAACAAGCCTGGCAACAATGTCGATGAGGGTAGAAAAGAGTCTAAGAAAAAGGTTAAATTTCCATGCAAGTTGTACAATGGAGATCATTTGACTCACCTCTATCCTAAGATTCAAGATGCTTAATGCTTGTTAGTATGGAAATGGTCCTCTAGCTCCCAAGCTATCCTGACTAACCCTTTTCCCCAAGGGCAACAATTATTTGCTGGCGCGAACTTGAACCCTGGTACCTCTGCAGTGGGAAACCAGGAAGTGGAAAATTCCTCAAATGTTTATATGATGAGGTCTCATATCAACATTGCTACACGAGCATGCGGTTATGGTGAAAAAAAACTTCTAAGGAAAAATATGTTCCGGAAACCACAGACCCACTTCATATTGTGTGACCCTCTGCTGAGTTTATACCTTGAATGCTGAAAGGTTTTGTAAAGTGCTCAACTATTAACCCTAATGCTAGGGTAGCCTAGAACTACTCGATTGTAGAATATCTGGCTCAAAGTCCTTGTGCTATGTCTGCATTGGAGGTACTCCAGTCATGTCCTACTCAGAGAAGTGCTTTGCTTTCGGCAATCAGGGCAGAGGATCCAAAGAATTCTTTAGTGCTCACTTTTGATATGCTGAATTTCAAAAAGAGACTTCCTCACCATATGGCTTTCCAGATAAAGTCCACTTACCGAAAAACCAATATTTTTCAGACAATTATAGATGAAGGAGCTTCCACATGTGTAATGTCTATGTCATGTTGGAAGGTCATTGGATCACCTTCAAAGTTCCTTCACTGACTCTCTTGACAACATTTGATGGACATTCTCATAGGCTGCATGGAATTATCCTAGCCTTTCTATATGTGTTGGAGGAAAGGTCATTAATATTGAGGTAGAAATCATTGATGCCAACTTGGATTACAACCTCCTCTTAGGAAGGAATTGGATTTACGATATGGATGCCATAGTTTCATCTTTATTCTGCATCCTTTGTTTTCCTCATGAGGGGAGAATTGTTAAAATTGATCCCTTAGATTATTCTCCAGGTGACTCTCATGCAACTTTGGATTTTACCGTTCCATTGGTGGATAACCCCCATCAACCTATTAAGAATTTAGGAGTTGGGATGTACTTTTTGTTGATGGGTATATTTGACCTTCCCCCTCCTATAGCTAGAATCAATGCAATTTCATCCTCCAAGGGCCTTTCATGGAAAGAATTCTTTTGAACTCATTATTTCTCAGTCTCTTGGACCTTACCTTCATCTATGACCACATTAGATGGAGTGGAGGTTGGTGGAATGGCATTTCCTATGTCTATAGTAGAACTTAGCTATAAATCTATCTTTAACTCTACAAACAACCATCCCACTCCTTTTTCAGATGAGGATTTAGATGGTGATGCGGCTCCAGCTTGGACCCTTAACTCCACTTCTTATCTTGATTGCTTAGATACCATTTTACCATATGAAGAAGCAATTTTAGAAGCAATAATGGGCGTAGATCGACTATGGGAAGATTTACATCATCATTCATATTTTCTTCCTCCATTGCATGAAGTCAAATCTAGGTTCTCCAACTTGCTTACTAGCGATGCTTGTATAGTTTTGAACCATTTGGCTCCAGCACACTTATTTTCCAAAGGTAATATGTTGGTTATCTCAAAAACCATACCTATAAACATCTCTAGGAATCCTAACATTATAGAAAATGTCTTCATTGGAGTTGATTGCTCCCTTGAAGAGATTCAAATTTACACCAACCTTTTTAAAGAGTTTCGAGATGTGTTTGCTTGGTCTTATGAGGAAATGCCTGGAATTGGTCCATATATAGTCCAACATGAGATTAAGACGTATGAAAATGGAAAACCTATTCGTCAGAAGCTTCGACTAGTCAATCCTGGGGCATGTTTGCATACAAGAAGATGCCTTTTGGTCTCAGAAATTCTGGAGCTACGTTTCAGCGGGGCATGTCTTATGCTTTCCATGATGTCAAAAATATTATTGAAGCATACTTGGATGACTTAGCTGCTCATTTTTGAAAGAGAATTTATCATCCCAGCCACCTTCGATTAGGTTTTGAGAGATGTCGTTTTTAAAAAATCTAGTTGAATATGAATAAGTGTTTTTTTGGGGTCACATCTGGTCAGTTGTTAGGGTTCCTCATATCGAATGAAGGGATTTGAGTAGATCCTTTCAAGGTTGAGGTAATAATTCATTTGCCTCAAATTTCTTGAGAATATTTATAGCAAATTACGCCGAGATTACCAAACGATTTATGCGCTTGATAAAGAAAGGATTTCCATTTTTATGGGATGAATTTGTGCAATGATCTTTTGATGCCTTGAAGTAGGAATTAATCTCTGCTTCGTTGTTGAGTCCACCAGATTATGGCAGATATTTCCTTTTGTATTTTGCAGTGGTGGAATCAACCATAGGTATGGTTCTGGTTCAGGAGGATGATGCTCTCACTGAGCATGTAATCTACTACTTGAGTCAAGGCTTAGTAGGCCTTGAACTATGCTATTCTCCTATCGAGAAATTGGCCTTGGTAGTTGTCCATGCTATCCAGCGGCTTTGCCATTATATTTAGCTTCACAAAACATTCACTTAGCGGTTGTCAATCCTTTTTAGTTTGTCCTCAGTAGGCGAGTGATTGGGGGAAAATACAATCGTTGGATTTTTATTTTGCAAGAATTTGATCTCGAGCTTTTGTGAGCCATGTATAAGAAGTCATTAGTTTTTGTGGAAATAATTTCTAAGCTACCTTGTGAAGAAGACATTGTTTATGAGGAAAATTTCCCCGACAAACATTTATTCCTCATCTCCTCACAAGATCCATAATATGGAGATATCATCATATATCACTAGACTTCGAAGTTCCCGCCTGCTTCCTCCAAGGATGAACATTGAAAGTTACATCACCTTGCCAAAAACTATGTTATCATTGGTGATACATTATATTGCAAAGGGGTTGATTCAATCCTTAGGTGTTGCTTAACTTTGGAGGAAGCAGAATCTATACTCAATGATTGCCGCAGTGGAGCTTGTGGTAGTCATCTATCAGGGCTTGCAACAACCCAAAAAATTTTGCATGCCGACTAGTTTTGGCCTTCAATTTTCAAAGATTATATTAAAGTGATCAAACATTGCCACCCTTGTCAAATCTATACTCAAAAAATGCACGTGCATCCAACTCCAATTTTCCTATTATCATTGTCAGTCCATTTACGAAGTTGGGCATTGACTTTACTACTTATAATCTGCCTTCGGTAGTGAGTAACAAGTACATCATTGTGGCTGTAGACTACTTTACAAAGTGGGATGATGCCATGCCTACCTACAAAAATGATAGTGAAATAGCAGCCTTGTTTCCCTTTGATCAGGTTATTTCACATTTTGGTATCCTGAGAGAGATTGACACTAACCATGGCAGTCACTTCCAGAATCAACTGATGACCGAATTGGCTCTCAAGTTGGGCTTCCAGTAGGAGAATTTGTCTCCATATTATCCTCAAGCCAATGGGCAAGTTGAAGCCATGAATAAGTCCCTTAAGACTATCCTACAAAGGACAATCAACAAAAATCTCTCCAATTGGCACATCAAGTTGTACTTGGCTCTCTGCGCATACTGAACCTCAGTGAAGACTGCCATTGATTTTACACCTTTTCAATTAGTTTATGGGATGGAATCTATTTTTCCTATCGAATGTGAAATTCCATCCCTTAAGCTAGCTATAGAACTTCTTCCGGAGACATCTAGTCTCGAAGAACGCCTTGTCCATTTGGAACATCTCAATGAGTAGCATCAAGATGTTGCCATAATAAACAAGGCCAATAAGAAAAGGGTTAAAACTCAGTATGATATAGATGTTCGTCCTCGGGTCTTTTCTGAAGGCAACCTTGTCTTAGTCTATGACCAAGATAAAGATGCCTTGGGGGTAGGCAAATTCAAGTCTATGTGGTATGGTCACTTTATAGTAAAAGAAGTTTTGGGAAAAGGGGCTTATGAATTAGTTGATTTTGAAGGGAACAAGTTAGCAGAGCCCTGAAATGGGCTTTACCTTAAGAAGTATTTTTCTTAGGTTACGGCTGAGAAATTGCTTGTTTGTATATAGTGTATTTTTGTACATATTTGTCGGGAATTTTGTGATATCGACATTTTTTTGATCTACTTTGGTAGGTGTTGATGAATGACATGATATATTTCGGATTCGCCGATGGTGCTAGTCGGCACACTCGGAATCTTGCTTCGTAGCTAGGGTGATTTATTATCCATCTAGCCAGTTGATGGTGTCGAGGGGAGTATGTATTGGTCCTGCTTTGAATAACATTGTTGAGTATACTATTATTTCTAATTTACTATCCGAAGCAATTTCTTATGGGATTGATTCGTTGGTAGTTTATCTTGCCTCACAGCTAGTAGTGGCACAATTAAATAACATTTATTGAGTTCATGATCCTTATTTATATCACCAATTTTTGAGAGTGAGAGTGTTGAAACGATCATTTATTTATATTACATGTGTTCACATTCCACGATCTGACAATTCATTAGTAGACTCTATTGCTAATCAAGCATTAGATTGGCATATTAATCATTCATCAAATTAAACAAACATAAAAAATTTGGATCTGTATATATATCATAAAAATTGCTTGTGTATAGATAAAGTGTTCAAAAAATAATATACAAAATTGGGACAAAATGGCCTCAAAATTTGGGTCCATGCCCATAATCATGTCTAGTTTGTCTATCGACCCCACTCAGGATGAGCGGCTAAGAAGTTAACTACTTCATTGGCTACGCACTGAAGTATGTGAACCCAGTCCCATGGTACTCCTACCATGCGGCGCTGCATCTCCTCATCTAGGTCCTCTATGGCTATCATAGGTACTTGGTGAGTAAGCCTCACCAACTTTCTCTAAACTACATATAAGACTCTCTATTTTAGCTACTGCCTCTTCGGCACCTCTTCCCCGACGCCTATGCCTTGGTAATCCATCTGGTCTCATTGGACCCACATCTAGAACATGGTCATTTTTGTCAGTGTTTTTTCTCATCAAAAATATTTCTAAGTTTATTTCATATTTAAAAAAGAAAAAAAATATTAAAAATTGTTACCTATGTCTCCCCATGCTACGTTTGGTGGCAATACCAAGTTTGGATCTCCTCAAAAATCCATACCAGCATACGAGTAGTCATTGACTGCGATGATCTGTTGGTCCCACTAGGTGAAGAACTCATCATCGAAAGTCATCCTAGGCACGTCCCTGCCTCCAGGGCATTTCATCAAGTTAGCCCATCTACCCATCCAAGGATCTTGAGGGCTGCTGATAGAGACAGGATGTAACTTGGGTACCTTCTCGAATAAGAAGGAACATAAGATAGTCCCATATCCAAAGTTCTTTATTTGACCCTTCTAAATAGAGGTCAGCTGGTTCTTCATGTTGGTCAGAAGAGGTGTGCACTAGTCGAAAACCATGGTAAGGAACTCCACTGCTAGGCTCATGGACACTCGTGAGGTTTGATGATTTGAAGTTGATCTGTTTATCCTCACAATGGTAAATATTAGAATTCTCAGAGTTAAACTTTCCATGTGTTTTATTGGAATCTGACTTCCAATCTTTTTCGGGTGTCCAGGACAGTATATGTACACATAGTCTTCTTCTGAAAGACTACCCCTTATCCTGCTAGTTGAATGCATGACCTCCCCTCTTCAGGAAAGACCTGTAAGAAAGTAGATGTCTTCAACCTCTATCTGTAAAGGCATATGATCTATCATGAAGGCATCATCCTCTACACTCCAGTAGTTGATGAGTAGTTTGAGCAGGTGTGTATTGGCTTTCATGTTGGGCATTTTGAAAAATTTCAATACGCCACACCTTCTCAATGCATCTACTGCATGTTGGTAATTCATTACCTCATTGTAAATTGTGGTATGCTCTTTCTTTCTCCATGTGATGGTCATCCTGAAAAAATTTGGGTTTCAACCATTAGATTCTGTGTTTAAACTTCAAATTGCATACACGTGGGTTCCCTTTACACAAAATTGTGTGTAGGGCTATCATATACGCGGTTTGATCACATCCAACCCACATGTACATAGAGCTGGATTTTTTGGCATGAATTCCCACAGTCAAATCTTTATGAAAACTTCTAAAAAATATGACAAAACATTGTAAGCATGATTTGAGGGTTACCTGATAAATTTGGTGCAATTTGAATAGTCCAATTGTTTAGAGGCAAGTTTGCTCCCTTTTGATCCACAACTTTTTGCTCCAAATAGAAATAAAAAAATTGTGAGTCCAAAAGTCATTATATAGCTTTGAAATTGCAAAATATTTTTTCAAAACATGATTTTTCGTCTTATGAATTTTTTGACTTGTGGGCTTGGATTGTCGAGAATGGGTTATTTTTTCAGGATGTTTTGAAGACTTCTTCGAGATCTTGTTTTGGCCCCATGACCAATGATCCATCATGACAGGTATCGTTCACTCACTGGCATATAGGTTAGGGAAAATCATTTTTTCCATTGCATCTTGCATACTAGCCTCTGTTTAGTGATACATTAGCCATAGGGTTGACCCCGTCATGTCTTGGTTAGCAAACCATGTTCCCTTGCCAACTTTTAAATCTTGATGCGATGATAGAGCCATCCTTTACATGGGCATCATATATAGAACCTCACTGACATTGGTTGCCCATGTTGTTATACTGAGTAGGCTCGGGAGTCCTCTTTAGTCCCAGCTTGTGCATTGAAGACAAATTCTCTTTTCTTCTACACTTATTTATGGCGTTATACCCTAGAGGCTTCTTTGCATTGAGCTATACTGCTGCATTGAATTTGACTATTTGCACCTTTTGGCCTTGAGTTGGCTTCACCTAGACTTGTGTTTAAGCCACTTATTTGACCATGTCTTCTACAAAATCAACCATGCAATCACTTATCTTCTGCAACTTGATGCATCCTTTAACCCATGGAAGGAACATCCTTTTGAGTGTCCTTGACCAGTTTCGCCTCCCTACATTGACAATAGGATTGTTCCCATCCCAGGAATTAGATCATCAGTTTCTCTGACACTTGTTATTTCTACTGTACTATAGAATTCTTTTATTCTTTTTCCAACTTAAAGAGAAAGATAAAAAAAATTATATATTCCAAAAAGAGCGGGAATGGGAAAACATTTCCACATATTGTTGGCATCTAGAGTCATTCGTGTCACCCTTGAACAATGCACTCAAAATAAAGTCTCTCCTCCATTTTGGGAAGAATTTAGTTTGACTTAGGTATGCCTTAACCTTGTTATTGAGTCAGTTCTCCTCCAATTGGTTATCTCTTCCAATAATATGGAGAGTTTGCTCATGCCTCCTGCATGATGAACTTATACAGAGTTATCATATGCTACCATATAGTCATCATTGAGTCATGCTTTTGTTCAAGGGAAGTAAGCCTGAGTCGGCCTCTTTGCAGTGTCCCTTGATCGACTTTTTTAGTCGGCCATCCCTAGCTTTTAGTGTCATGCTTGTCATCACATCAGTTATATTGGTCCTTTGATCATGTCAGTTTGAGAAGGTCCCCATTGACTTCTTGCTGGTAGGTCTTGTCCTAATCGACGACAACATATTGATCAGAGGGCATGCTTAGAGCCGCACCCTGGCCCTATTTTCATTATTAATAGGTCACCTTGTGCTCATCATCGATCAGTATCATGGGTCCTTGATTGAGTGGTTTCCCTTGTGTTTGACATCAAATTTCATTATCAGACATTGGGATTCATGCAGTGCCATGGTTTCCATTTGACCTTATTGGTGGATTCCTTGCCTCTATGTCAACTTTCATTATTGATTGGTTCAGAGGGTTTCTATCGTGTGCTAGCTACATCATGTGTACACTAAAAACGTGCTTCGATTGGGTTACTACATCTTTTTCATCCGAATCCTTCCACATTATTAGCCTATGGGTTACTCATGCTAGATTGATGAAGGATGACTTAATGCCTTCCTTTTAGCAGATCTTTTCCTATCGACTATGGCTAATTTCTCTGGGAGAAAGATCTAGAGTCCATTTGGTAGTACCTTAGGGTTTGTAGTCATCAGTGGCAGATTTCTTCACTATTAATAATGGGAAACCATCATTGTCCCCTAATTGATAGATTCTTCCAAGTGTTCAACTTCAACTCATTTATTCGCACTTGTTAGATTGTACTGGGTGCCTTGATTGTCATTATCATTATAGGTGAGTAGACTCACATTTGTTAATGGTATACATCAATGACTGGTAATCAAATGATTTCTCACGTGGTCAACCTTAGATCATTTATTCCCATTGTGTAGAAATGCACCACAGTGGTCGGTGAAGACCTCGGTTTGCATTAGCATGTTTTGGTTCACTTGTCAGTTGCCCCTGTTACTTCTAGTTGACACCATCCACCGTATATGTTGCAGTTCTTCACAGTGACATCTTATATGCTGGAATCCGAGTTGCAATGTAGTATCATTTTGTTCCATCATGTTCATTTGGTACTATTGGGATCAGTTTTTGACATCAGTGATCAGCTTCATCTTTTAGCTTCATTGATCATCTCCTTGTATGTGATATTCAGACATGTACTTTTTCGATCACGATAGATGATCCATTATGTACTTTTAGTTCTTAATGCTTGTATACATATTCGATCCACTTGTACTTGATATGCGGACATTATTTACTTTTTCTGAGCATGGGTACTCCCACCTAGACAGTAGTTTCCTTCTTATCTCTTTTCATGGCTTGGCAAGCTGAATTTTGGTGAAGTCCTTCTCAGTCTAAGCATATTTCTTTCTGTGAACTTAATACATTTCAGCCATCATGTACCCCTTCTGACCTCATATATTATGGGGCATCTGTTATAGCACCATTTACCACCCTTGTTATTTTTGATGCTCGGTTTATCGCCTAGGGCAACCCCTCTTTCCAGACTTGGTCCAAATATTTTAAAAATAATGTTTTATTCACTGTACGCTACTTTTCCCTAAGATAAAAGTGTGTACATGTGGGTTAGTCAATACCCAACCATGTATATGTGTTAAAACACTTTAAAAAATTAAATTTCCTTAATTTTGGGTGGAGTTCACGGGTTTTACTTGTTGTTTACCTCCTAGTGCCCGTGGCACAACTATTTCCCAACTAAAAAACTAATTGGGAGAAGTATAAATAGAGTTCTATGGGAAGGCCTAAAAGAAGAGAAGGGATAGAATTATTATACTAAGATTCTCCCTGAATGAGTCTGAAGTACCCCTATGCTTCATGCACTTCCCTAAGTTTCAGGAAACCCTTGTTTCCTTAATTGTTGATATTCTCCCTCTTGCTTGAGATATCATGGTATTGGTTATGGAAGGAGGCTATTGAAGACTGGGACTGGACAGATCTGGAGGAAGGTTTTGCTTGGAGCTAGAAGAAGAAGACTCAGGTGAATTCTCTCCATGTTAGTTATAGCTTTTTAAAATAAAAATAAGCGTTGTTTTGTTCCTGAGATTAACTATGTTTATGCATCAGATAGTATTGTAATTCATATGTGAATGTTATTTTGATGAATAACTAATCATTTGCTTATACGATACAAAGTTAGTTTCATTAAAATTCTTTATCTATATGCTGCTATGTATGTTTGAATTGTTTGATTTGTAGGTTGAAGATCATTAGGAGTTGCGGAGGGTCTGAACCCTGCTGGAACTACCCAAATGAAGGACATCTGAGAATGGTTGCTCTTACATAGTTTGTTTATATAAGCATGTTGCCTGAGTTGTATGAGTGTTTCTTTCTGTATATTTCTCTTGTTCTATTGGGGTTCCAACCTAAAGCCCTAGGGTACTTATTCCCGTAACATCCGTCATAGGAGGATTTGTGACTGAATTCATGGTCAACACCTCAGTTAGCTATAGCAAAGTGAAGCGATGATTTTTCAAAGGACTGTGAGGTAAGTTCGTAAAATCTTTAAATACTTGGATCAAAATTTTGTTGTGTGAAAAATGGGTTATGTAGTTACCTTGATGTTTGGGACTACACAAAGTGGAAAAAATTACAGAAACAAAGGAAATAAGGGTCTAGAGTATAGCCCCTTGATTTCATGTCCACAAAGGGATGAAGAAGCGATACCAAAGGTTTCTCTGAGAAGCATTATTTAGTTAATAGGAAAAGGATTCCCCCAAATACCACCTCTTCCCACACCGCCTCCAACTTCACCACCATTTCCTCCAACTTCACCTGTACCACCTCCACCTCCATCGTGGTTCAATATGGAAAATACAGTGAAGTTGCCTTTGGTCAAGGGCTTGGGAAATGAGGACCCAGATCAATTCTGGTTGGTTATGAGGGTTGTATGGGAAGCTGAAGATGTTAAAATTGATCGTATAAAGAAAGTGACACTAGTTAGTTCTCTGCAAGATCACACACTAACCTGGTATATTAAGTACTATAACGATAACCCAAATGCTGGAGTAGCATACATCCAAGAAGCACTAAATAGGGAATTTAGTAGGCATAAATCCAAGGCACAATCGATTGTGGGATTCAAAGAGATCATGATGCAACCAGAAAAGACACAATGGGAACCAGATCAAAGGCTGAAATGTACAATCTGCGAAGCCAACATGAACTTGACAGATGGACAACATAGCGAGTGGTTTGTGGCTTCGCTACTATCACACTTAAGGAGTGCGCTGTCGCAGCAGAAGATAACAACTTAGGTAGAGGCCTTCGATATTTCCATGAGACTACATGAAATGTTGATGCAAGATCCTAATCTAGGAGTCTAGCAGATCCATGGCCAATTGAAGAATCTATGCCTTGAGATGCAAATTCTGAAGCAGGACAAGATAGTTGGGCTAGAGGTATGTGAAGAGGTATGGTGCTTGAAATGCAAGAGTCAACATCATGACAAATACCATTGCCCGGTCTTTGCAAATTACATTGTAGGAGGACCGATGCATTTCAGTCTAGAAGCTCAAGTAGGACCTAGCGCAAGGCTTGCATTATGGTGCGCTATCTGTTAGGTAGCCGGAAAACATGCCATGGATAACTATCTCTTGCTACAGAAGTATGTACGAGCACCACAATAGTTATCCTGCAACTTTTGTAGGTTGGTAGGACATGATGAGCGTACTTATAGGAGCTATGAATTGATGATGGATAGAACTCCCACCTATAGTGTTCAAGCTGAAATGTGACCATTTGACCAGAATGCAGGGATGGTGTGGACAACATTTCAGGGGTGAAGACGAGGCCAAGGAAGAGGAGGACCTGGTAGAGGTCGCAGACAATTGATTTGCTACAATTGCAGAGGACCACGACACTATGCCCACGATTACACTAATCCAACATGTCCGTCATGCAAGTATTACATGTTGTTTGATCATGAAATAGAAGACTGTCCTATGTTGATAGCTAGGATACGAGACAAAAGGGTGCTACCACCTCCCCCGAATCAGAACCTACCGATGATTAGGTCTAAGCCATGTGAGGAAGATACGAACGTAAATATAATGCTCCAGAGTGGAATCGTGATGAGAGATATAAAGGGGAAACAACCAAAAGATAGTACATGGGTTCACAAGGCACTGGTGAAAGAGGTTGAGTTTGATTTGGAGTGTGCTCGGGAAGCCTTCATGGATGTTAAGAAGAGCTTCGTTGAGGCCTCCACTTCAAGAAAGAAGGATAAGACTAAGCCGAAGATGGAACCCTCTATGCTCACAACTTTCTTGGAAACCTGTATGAAGCTACTGTGCAACAGTAAGGCTGTAAAAGGGCTACAAGAACTCATCAATAGATGCACTGGAACCACACCAGGTGAGCCACGTGTGGTACAAAATATTGGCAAGCATAAGACAAGAACAAGATGGGAGATGAGACTGACCACACAAATAGAAGAGTATGAAATGGATCAGGTCATTTTGTACTTGGGGTCAGATATGAATGTTCTACTAAAACAGACTTGGGAGTGAATGGGGAGACCTACACCACAATGGTCTCCAATTCAGCTAAGGATGGCAAGTCAACAGAAAATCATACCCATGGGATGGTGGTAAGGGGTGACCATTGATATTGAGGGAGCAAGCATGCTGGCAGATTTTGAAGTAATAATGATTGTGGATGAGAGTAATACCTACCCTGCGCTCCTCAGAATTGACTGGGCTACTGATATGAATGGGGTAATCAATTTGAAGAAGTGAAAGATGATCTTTGAGAAGAAGTCACTACGCATAATAACACCCCTAGATCCTGTTGAAGGATTGTGCTATATAGAACCAGTACGCGATTATGAGAGTGATGATGATTTGGACTGCATCTATAAGATAACAACGTGAGGCCAAGACTGGGTGAATCCCACTGTGGACAGATGGATTACATGGGATAGCAAGAGTTCCTATGCTTTGAACGCCGACAAAGAAATAGAATGATGACAAAATTGTTGCATTGTGTGTCATCAAAGGTAAGAAATCTACCTATTTATGATGGTCTAACTGAGGTAGATATCGTTTTTAGATGCATTTGAAAGGGAGGTGCTAGAAAAGCAATGCTTCCAAGCCTTGGACTGGGCTCTGTGCGCTATACTCGCTAGATGGTTGGGTATGCACAAGGAAAGCTTTGATGATTGGCGCAAATTTAGGAGGATAATGAGAGCATGATTTGGGAAGCCTAAGATGCGATGATAGGAAAGTACGATGGATAGAATGATCCACACATGCATCTGGCCAAATGGATGTAGGCTTATGGAGAAAAGCCACAACCTGAGTGGGTGCACCTGTTCTGTCACACCCTGGATGTTATCCCAATGAATTGGTATATAGAAACAGAGCTCCACCATGGGATACATGAATGGGATATCCTGTGCGAAGGATTCATGATGACATTTAGTTTTGAGGACGGGTTTGATATTATTTATGAGGCACTACAAGAGGTGAAAGCAACCATATTTAGGATACTACAAGATCCTTTAGACCTGATTAAGCCTGAATGGGTTACTCAGCTGAGTCACGCACTCGAATGTTACAATGTAACTGCTAATGATGAGGATGAGGATCCACAAAAGATTAACATTACAGAAATAGAAGGCCACCACGAGGTTCAAGGACTGCAGATTGAGAACCTTGATATAACCGTGATGGTGAAAACAAAACAAGTGAACATTGGTATAGAGGCAGAACCCAAATTCGTGAAGATTGGAGACTACTGGGATGATGTGACGGTGGATAAGGTCACTGAATTACTCTGTGAATATTAGGACTTATTACCTACCAAGTTTATGGATTTGAAGGGAATAATTGGAGATCTAGGAATGATGAAGATCATGTTAAAACCCAACACAAATCTAGTTAAGAAGAGACCTTACTGCCTAAATCTGAAATACAAGGAGAAGGTCCATTTAGAGTTAGACAAAATGCTAGCAACAGGAATCATTGAGCCTATGGAGGAGTCTGATTGGGTAAGCCCAATGGTGGTGCAAGAGAAGAAGCAGAAGGATGTGATAAGGATATGCATGGATCTCAGAAAACTGAATTACGCTTGTGTACATGATCCTTTCCCAACTCCATTCACAGATGAAGTGTTCGAAAATGTAGGTGGTCGGGAAGCATATTCCTTCACTGATGGGTTCTCTGCATACCACCAAATCAAAATCATGCTAGTGGTTAGGAGCAAGACAACCTCCGCGACTGAGTGTGGTTGTTTTTAATACACTGTAATGCCATTTGGATTGAAGAATGAACCTACAATATTTTCATGCATGGTTGTTGCAGCATTCAAGGAATTTATTCATAAGTTCCTGGAGGTATATTTTGATGACTGGACTGTATTCGGGCTAGTTAAGTGCCATGTAGGAAGATTGCTTTTGACATTGGATACTTGTCGAAGATACCAGATCACACTCAATCTCAAGAAGTGTCTATTCTACGTCCTTTTGTGAACCTATTGGGGCATGTGGTTTGCAGACAAGGGCTGATGATAGACCCTATGAAGATAGTGGTGATACTGAACTTGGAAGCACCGAGGAGTGTGAAACAACTACGCGCTACTCTAGGACATACGGGATATTACAGGGAGTTTATCAAAAGCTATGCCCAGATCACCACACCAATGGAAAAATTGTTGAAGAAGGATGTCATGTTCTGCTGGAACGATGACTGTAAGAAAATCTTGGATATATTAAAATAAAATATGGTTACTACACCAATTCTAGTCTTCCCAAACTAGAAGAAAGAGTTTCATGTACATGTCAACGTGTCATGTATATTGTTGTAGGTAGTACTAACACAGGATGGTAGAGAAGGCTTGGACCACCCTATCACATTCACAAGCCGTAGACTATCCAAAGTAGAGAAGAACTATTCTACTAGTAAATGTGAGGGGCTAGATATGGTTTATGCGTTCCAAAAGTACTGACAGTACTTGCTAGGAGGACACTTTAAGATGTATATGGATCACTCCATGCTAAAGTACCTGGTTAATAAGCCTATGTTGGGGGGACAAATCTGCAGATGAATCTTATTGTTCCAAGAGTATGATTTTGAAGTTGTTGTGAATCCTGAACGATTGAACATGGGACCATACCATCTATCGCGCATCAAAACAGGGGAGGAAACTACTAACTCGGAAGAAGGATTACCTGATGCACAGCTATTTGCAGTGTGTGTTGCATATGGTCATTTCAAGGATATCATAAAGTTCCTATCAACGTGAACTTCACCAGAGGGTTACACTATCCAACAGAAGGAGTTGGTGGTGCACGTGGTAGATTTTTGTCATTGTTGGGCATCTATACAAGATGGGGAATGATGAGATATTATGATAGTATGTACCTAAGTTTGAATGAAGCAGCATCCTCACGAACACTCATGGGACGCCACGGGAGGACATTATGTAGGGAGAGAAACCACACAGAAGATTCTGCACACTGGGTTGTGTTGGCCAACCCTTCATCAAGATTCAAAATCATATTGCAAGGTGTGTGATGTATGTTAAAGAATAGGCAGGTCATCGCGGAGGGATGAAATTCCTTTGAATCCACAAATGGCATTGCAACCATTCGATAAATGGGCAATATATTTTGTGGGACTCATTTAGCCTCAAGGAAAGAAGACGGGTGCGTGGTATATCATCACCATGACGGAGTATTTGACTCGTTGGGAAGAAGCACAACTAGTGAAGGATTGCATGGGCATGATGGTCACGAAGTTCCTACTTGAGAATGTACTGACGTGATTTGGATGTCCAAGGATCTTGATGAGTGATCATGGTACACAGTTCCTAAATGAGACGATCAATACACTAATGGAGGAATTTCAGGTATATCACTAGAAGGGCACACCTTATCACCCACAGGCTAATGGGACAATGGAGGCATTCAACAAAGTGCTTGAAAATGTGTTGACAAAGGTTTTCAATGCTCAACGAAGTGATCGGGACCTATGAATATCTACAGTTCTATGGACTTATCATATGACATGCAAGAAGTTAACGGGACAGACACCCTTTAGGTTGGTATACGGTGTTGAAGAGGTGATGCCCATGGAGTACATTTTGCCTAGTCTATGCATACCGATGCTCATGGGTATGATAGATTGTGGAGCCCTAGAAGAGAGGCTTGCACAGTTTGATGAGCTTGAAGAAGAGATATTTTTGGTTGGATTTCATCAACAGGTCCAAAAGAAGCGCAAAAAATCATGGCATGACTAACATATTAAGTTGTGCACCATTAAGTTGAATGAATTGGTGTTGTTGTATGGCAATAAGTTTGATAAATTTTCAAGAAAATTTAGAATGCATTGGTTGGGGCCCTATGTTATTAAGGAGATTACCGATGGTGGCGTGGTCCAGTTGGTTAAGTTGAATGGAGATCCCTTCCTAGGAAAGGTGAATGGTAGTCGATCGAAGACATACACAGGTGGCCCAATCATATTACTATGCGACAGAAGAATAGTCTTAGTGCTCCAAGTCACTGAAAGGAGGCATGGGACTATAAACTACACTGCCCAAGCTGGGGAGCTGTGTGATTTTAGAACTGCGCGAAGCAGGGAAGTGTCACAGGGTTCGCAACAATGTGAAGGAAACTGTGGTACTTGTGGAAATAGTGTGCAAGTCTGCTGGAAAGTGATAGTTAAATTCATTTTTCATGATTTGATGGTCGGATTGTGGCCAAATGGAGTGGGCAACAGGAATTTAAGGCAAAATTTATGGATTAGATTCTTGGAAATCTACCACCAATCTAGCATTAATAGGCAGAATGTGTGGGGAATGGTCAGATTTGAATTCAAAAGGCCCTATAAATCACAAGTGGTTGTCCAACAAAAAATACTTGGCATTTTGAAAATTCAGTTGTTGCGCTATCATGTGTGTATGGATAGTGCAAATTTTGAGGCTTTGAGAGCAAGTTCAACATTTGAGAGATTGTTGAAGGAGACAAAGGACCTCCTGAATAGAATGACGTCGATAGCTAAGGAAGCTGCACAAGAAATTGAGGTAATAGAAGCTTCCCCAGAGAGTGTCAGAGTGGTAGTCGAAGTCCCTAAATCACCCAAGACACCAAGACCAAAGAAGGATAAGCAGGCTATGCTACTAGTGCGCATCTCACCAAGAAACCCACATATGACCAAGCTCACCTTGCAAGAAAAGGGGAAGGCCATTAATCTAGAGGCAGACAAGGAATAATCTGAAGAAATCCTGGCAGATGAAGAGGATTTGGACATGGAATTTGAAACCCAGGTTGCGGACCCTATTACAAGGTTACCAGAATATGTTGCTCCGAGCAAAGGGCAAAGCTAAGGTGCCAAAGGGCATAAATGAGAGCAAGAGCTCCCTGCAAACTTCGTTGCTCCTGAATGACATTATTTTTGAGGGGTTGCACTTAGGGTGGGTTCCTGTATTAAAGTTAGAAGATGAGGACCTCACAGATCATGAGAAATTCCCACATTTAACGACTGAGTAGCTAATGTGCCAACGTATTGACACAACTTCTGGAATGATCAAATTAGAGTTGTAGACATTGTTCAAGGGTGTAGATAAAGTGAGGCTACTCAACCTGCCTTGGGTACCACATTACCACCACATCTTGGATGAGGTGCCCACGCCTATGACTGCACTAGCAGCCCAATGTGCTGAAGGATTCTAGTTCAAAAGGTTGAACTATCTATGAGGCGAGTTCTTTACAAATTATTATGAGGCATAGGAGCAGGGCAAGACATTCCACTAGGTGTGGTTTTTTTTCTCAATTGTGTTGATGGCATGGAAGCTGCATGAAGACATCCAATTCCCTTCAGTCATGCCGCACCTCCCAGAGGAAGCAAAGTACACTTCAATGTGGGTGACCAAGGATGTACAATGCATAAAAGAAAGCAATATATTTTGGATCTTGATGGAAATGAGTATCAAGATGGGGATCAATCACAAGCCATGGTTGTTTCCGATAGTATAAGCTAGTTTCCAGAGCTTTGCAGAGTTCAAAGTGGATTTCCACCATGTCTTTATTAGCGAGCAGAAAGACCCTAAGAAGACATGGAATAACTTACCATAGCTAGTAACTGATGATGTTATCTTTGGAGTCCTCGAGTCTTGGCCGCCGAAGTGGCACGCTGCAACAGGCTCCATAGTGGAAACAGACAAGTCCGCCACACAGCATAAGAAGGAAGAAAGAAAGCTCATAGTGGCGTAGCTGGCTAAGAAGTGCAGAAAAGATGAAGTGAAGGCTAAGACCTAGGTAGCATGTCATGCCGTGAAATTGGTAGAACAACAGGAGACAGAAGGAGAAGAGCGCGAAGGACAAAAGTCACCTTTGCCTAGGGCTGAGGCAGAAATAGAGGAGCTGACAGAACAAGGTGGCGTGGATCCGCAGATGAGGTCCACCCAACTCAAGTCAGCGATTACAAGAGAAGGTAGTGCCATGGAAGAAAATGAAGGCTTCAAAGACATCCTTTGACCCAATCACCCTCACTGAGGGGGATTTGCATGATATTGGAGAAACAGTGAGAGATGTCATCGCAGAGGCCCTCCAACAATTCGAAGATTAGAAGTAATTGGTATTAGGGGCTCTCTAGACAGAGATGTAGGAGTTACAGGCTCACACTCCATAGGCTGGCATAGTGTCCACTAGCCTTGCGATCGGCACTTCAAATATTGCAGAGATGTTGTGTACAAGGGTGACCAACGCAATAGTGCTACCAGATGGGACACTTACTATAGAAAATGAGGTCGATAGGTCCATAGTCAGCAACCTGAAAGGGGTGGGATTGAATATGGTCATGCTACCTTGAGAGATGCTCCACCTCTTGTAGGATAGAGTCACCATAGAATGTAGGGTCTAGGAGAGTCATGATCTGCAGGTGATGAGCGAACAACACAATGAGGTAGTGGAACAAAATAAGAAAATCATGTAGGTTGTGGAGGAAGCATGTCAAATGGTATTAGAGTTGGACATTCAAGTAGAAGAATCTGTTGAGGCACGCATCTGCAAGTTGGCCAAAGGGGTGCGTGATGCTCGAAAAGCGATGGCCAGGAGTTAGCTGGAGTTGAACCTACAGATTGCAGAATTGTCGTTGAGGGCTCAGCCTTCAACCTCGCTGGTAGTTAGGGAGCAACATGCCACTGCTGTTGCAACAATAATAGCATCAATCAACATTACAATAGCTAACTACACAACTTTTTGAATAGTGATTCAAGGTCCTGATCACCCTGTAGGAGGACTCGAATGTAGAGCACCTGGAGACATAGGTGTGTGAGCTACAATAAAGATATGACGAGGTTAAAGGGACCATGTAGACGGTCGCACTTACACAGAGGCTCAAACAGATCCAAGAGGCAAAGGCTCTTAAGGAATAGGTGGATGTTTCTTGACACAAAGAAGCGGTCCTAAAAGTGTGCCTACAACCATGGATAGACAAGGAATATATGATCATAGCTTCTATTGAAGGAAATATTGTGACACTGTAGGCAACTCAACAAAATATTCAAGGTGGTAGTTCAGTGGCAGTCACCGAGCAAAGAGTGGAAGAAGTCCAATAGGCACTACTCAGTACACTGCCAAGGTTTTTGTCATCCAAATGGAACTGGGAGGTCTTCGCGCTAAGATATCCGTGCTTGCACAGTGACTCCAGGGTGATTTACGATTTTTGTGTTGGGGGCTTATTGGGCGTGGGATCCCCAAGGGTAGTTTTGGGGCTAAAAGCCCATATTTTAGTCAAATTTTGTAATCCAAGTGTAAAGACTTCACATTTTGTGGTCATGGAGTGTGTAGGTGTTAAAGAGTAATAGGGATGTCCATCCTTATATTGGAAATGTAGTGTCGGCTGTAAAAGATCTACCCATGGTACGTGGACCATGGGATTGTGTAAAAAGAGCTAAGCTCTAAGCAATTAGAAGAATCAAGGATTGAACATGTAAGAAAGTAATAGCTTTAGATAAAGAATTCTAAGTCTTGGGTTATAGTGTAGGTAGAGGCTCTGCAACTAAGTGCATAGGGGCCTAGGGTAGAAGTTCGCAATTGAGTGCACGAACCCCTGCAACTAAGTGCACAGGGCAGGTCAGGTATGCAATCATCCAGAATTATAATAAAAAGAAGTATTGTACAATTTCCGCGTCTTTGTTTCCTGTTTATGCATCTTGTTATGTTGGGGATGAATTTCACTTATAATGCTTATATGATGCATGAATATATGTAAATGTGTTGGTTAGGTGAACACAAGTAAGAAAATCTGTTTACGCGAAGCTAACTAGGATTGGTTAATAAGATAAGTAAGACACATAGCCTAGTTTGGTAGGTACAACAGTTCGCTGCCCTAACAGTGCGAAAGTCCCCAAGCCACAAGTTAGGGCTGCACAAAAACCAACTGTACCCTTTCATGAAGGTAATGAAGGGTGGAATAGAGGGCTAAGAAACTTGTACGAAGGTAGATATATACAGAATAAACCAACATCACAACCATCTCAAGGGTGCAAAAACTTGGTTCCAGTATTTCCCCATACTGCTTCCGGTGAGACTTTAGTCTACGCTACACGAGCTGATGTTGAAAGGGCCAGTAGTGTAGGGTTTTGTTTGGCTGACTAATGTTGAACCTAGGTTAGGCACCCTTAAGCTAACAATGCCCAATTTTTAGGTGGTTCTGAATTCAAATCCAACCATTCCCTCCAAATTATGATCATAAATGCATCTTTGACAGCAGATCGCCAAATATTTTCGCCATAATTGTCATGTACCCACTCCTCTTAATGGAATATTTTTCATCAAATTGTGAATAGTAACTCCAATGGATACTTTTGGAACCATCTGTGTGGTACCATCCTCCATGCAGTAGCTGATCTGGCGCAGCTTCACCTATCGCACTCCTTTGTTCAATCGCATAGCCTTCCTACTATGTTTTTCTCCTTGTTGAGTTGTGTCATTTATAGTCCTACAATCCCTTGTAGCTACCTAGATTACTAAGATTTTCCTGCTACCATGTAGTCATTGCGTAGGGGTAGGATCCCCTGTATACAATTTCAGCCTACTCCCATTCACCTTTCTAGGAAATGGTTCCCTGTTCAGCTTCGCAAGTTGAACCATGCCACCATCTATGATCTCCTTAACAACATATCGCCCCAACTAGTGCATTTTAAATTTCCTTAGAAATTTTGTGAACTTGCTATCATATAGAAGCACTAAATCATCCACCTTGAAAGTGCACAACTTGATATGCCTATGATGCCATGATTTTTCGCATTCCTTTTGCAGCTACTTGTGAAAGACTACAAGGAAATGATTCTCTTCTAACTCCATTAGCTATGCGACATGTTCCTCTAAGGTCTCATGATCCACTATCTCTATCAAAGATGCAATACGTAAACTTGGCACAATATACTCCAGAGTTATCACTACTTCAATCCCATAGACCAATCTAAATGGTGTTTTGCCTGTCAACTTCTTGCAGGTCATCCTATATGCCCATAGCACTATTGGTACACATATATCCTAGTCATTTCTCTTTGTGTTGTAGACTTTTGTCAATGCATTCCCCAAGATTTTGTTAAATGCTTCCACTATACCATTCACCTATGGGTGATAGGGTGTTCTCTTTAGATGATACACTTGGAATTTTTCAAGTTGCATGCTCACTTGAAGGGGGTTCAATGAACGGACTATACTCTAATATTGATCCTTCATTTCTTGTAAAGAATCTCCCACTACTCAAAGATGCAAATGATCAACACCTCTGACTTAGGCTTTTTGAACTCCTTGTTCAGAGCTTGCTAGGTTTCTGCCAATGTAGTGGTGGGGTTATTAGTGCAATAATTGATGTACCATGTTAATGTTTGATCTTGTAAGGTTGTAACTAGCTACACTTTCTTGATTCTATCATCCATAATCCGTTGTGCCGTCCATATAGCTCTTGTGAGAAAATAGAAATTTTTGGGATATTCACTCCCTACTCCTTTAAAAATCAGCATCTTCATTGCGTTCGCCATGTTGAATGGTGGAAGTGGAGGTGGAGAGGGTGAAGGTGTAGGTGTATGAGGTAGAGGTGGAGGTGGAGGTCGAGTGGATGGATGAGGTATCCTCAGGATACCTTGCATAATTAACTGAACTACACTTCGCAGCATAGTCAACATCATCCCTTCATCATCCCTTGAAGGGGGTTCAATGTGCAGACTATACTCTGAGCTTGATCCTTCAATTTTTCTAAAGAATCTCACACTACGCTTAACACCCAATGATCAGCACAACATTGGGGCATTGCCACATGATGCTTGAGGAATTCCAGGTGCATCAACAAAAGAGCATGCCCTATCACCCACAAGTGAATGGCAAGGTGAAAGTATTTAACCAAATCTTGGAGAATGCATTGACGAAGGTCTGCAACACATACAAAAATGACTAGGATATGTGTGTACTAATAGTACTATGGGAATATAGGATGACCTATAAGAATTTGATAGGCCAAACACTGTTTCAGTTGATCTATGGGATTGAAGAAATGATGCCTATGGAGTATATTGTGCCAAGTTTACGTATTGCATCTTTAACATAGATTGAAGATCATGAGACCTTGGAGGAACATGTCACATAGCTGATGGAGTTAGAAGAGGATTGCTTCTTTGTAGGCTTTCACCAGCAGGTGAAAAAGGAATATGAAAATGTGTGACATGATAAGAATATCAAGTTGTGTATTTTCAAGGTGGATGGTTTAGTGTTCCTATATGATAACAAGTTCACAAAATTTCCAGGGAAATTTCAAATGTATTGGTTGGGGCCATATGTTGTTAAGGAGATCACGGATGGTGGCACAGTTCATCTCATGAAGCTAAATGGGGAACCATTCCCTAGAAAAGTGAATGGGAGTAGGTTGAAGTTGTATATAGGGCATCCTGCCCCTACGCAATGACTACATGGTAGTAGGATAGTGCTAGTAATTGAGGCAGCTGTAAGGGATTGTGGGACTATAAATGACGCAACCCAACAAGGAAAAAAACATAGTAGGAAGGCTACGTGATGGAAGAGAGGAGTGCGAAAGGTGAAGTTACGCTGGATGAGTTGTGCCATGGAGGATGGCACCATGTAAATGGGTCCAAAATTAGCCATTCATGATTTGATGGAAAATATTCCATTAAGAGGAGTGGGTAGGCGACATTTATGGTGAAAATATTTGGAGGGAACGGTCGGATTTGAATTCAAAACCTCCTATAGATTGGGCATGTTGGTCTGCCAAAGAACACTTTTCATTCTGAGAATTGTGTAGGAGCCTTTTTGTTTTAAGTTTGTGAAGCGTGAAGACTAGGAAGAACTCTTATCATGACCATCATTTGCAAACTTTTCTACAAAATCTCGCGAACTTTTCTTTGAACGAATGTCTGCTCGAGTCAGTTCTAAAGCCACTATTTCTCAAGAAGAAGGCCCTAAAGTCATAACTATGGAAGCTATGCCATTTGTGCCTACGACACTGAGGTCACCTAGGCCGTAGCAATCCATTGCAAAAATGAAGCAAAAGAAACCTATCTCAATGAGACATTCACCAAGGAAGAACCCGATGGTTTGGTAGAAGGAGAAGAAGGATAGGCAGTTGGAGAAAATTGTGGACCTAGAGGAAGAAGAATCCCATGGAGTGGAATAGTTAGATACTGAGGAGGATGAGCCTATTAGATGGCTCCCAGAGTATATCCCTCCATAGAAAGGGAAGAAAAAGGTAATCAAATACCCCGATTTCAAAAAATTTATGGTCTCGATGCCCCTGTTATCAGAATAGGTCGAATTTGAAGGTGAAGTCTTAGAACACATTCTGGTGCTGAAGATGGAGGGTTGGGATCTCACAGACCACGAGATATTCCCTCATTTGGCTACTCAAAAATACATGAACAAGATCTATTATGAAGAAATCGGGGTTACGTGGTTAGAACCCCTGAAATGGGTCAAAGGTGTTGAGCAGGTTGGGTTGTTTCACATGCTTTGCATACCACATTTTCATAGGTTAATTATCAACATTGTGTGTGTGTGTTAGCTGCTCGTGCTGGTGCATGATGGGTGTTTATGGATTAGAGAACCCATACCTATCATGGATATGATCATCCATAGGACTGCAAAACTTTCCTATAAAGGGGCAGACCATTCCAAGGAGTTTGGAGGGAAATGTCGAGAAAAGGAGATGGCAGATAAGATGAAGTTTGAATTTGGTTTAGTCAAGAATTCGCGCGGATATTCTATCCTCTCCATTAAATACTAGGTGGTGTAGTTTTCCACTCAAATATTAGGAGGGAATATTAAGAGGAAATGCCGTGTGGACGAAATTTTGATGCCAATAGCATCATTGGATACCTAGTGTGCAAAGGGAGTACAATATAATTGGGTGCAGTATTTATGTAAGGAATTCCTCGTGAACTATCGTGAAGCTGAGGAGGATAGTAAGCCCTTTCATTATGCTTGGTTATTTTTTTTAATTATGTTAGTATCATCACGACTGCTGAAGGATAGTTAGTTTCCTCTTAAAGCAGAAGAGTTACCAAAGGCAGTGAAGTTCTCTTCGCTATAGTCGAGAAAGGATTAGGAGAGGATTAAGGAGTTGAAGACTTTTTGGATACTAGGTGAGATGGATCTCCGCATAGTAATCAGTTAGCGGCCAAGTTTGTCTACAACCTTGTTTGAGTAGTTGAGGGCATTCATGGAGTTCAAGGCCGATTTCCACAATGTATCAATTAGGGTGAGGAGGGACGCTAAACATATACGTGTAAGAAATTGTGGGAAGTTGAACAGTAGAGTGGTGCCAACTCATGGATGTTGGTGCAGGTACCAATAAGGGTTGAGAGATCTCTACTGCATAGAAGCAAAAAGAAACAACATAGAAAGCCATGCGAGCATTGACTGAGCAAAGAAAGAAAGAAGTTTCCACTAATGCAGCTGCTGGAAAAGAGCACATTTCGAAAGAGCATGTTGACATTGAGCACACTGCAATAGAGGAGTCGAAGCATTGGCTTCCGAGCATACCAAAGAGCATGAACTGCCGGAACAAGGTAGAGATGGATGAGAGGAGGAGAGCACTCCCTTCACATTGAGGAAGCATAGTAAGGAAGAAACTACCAAGCCAAGGAAGAAGCACAAATCCGATAAACAAGCGCACATTGACCCGATGACCCTAAGAAAAGGGGATCTCGATGAGAATAGAGACAAAGTAAGAGAAAACACAACAAAGTTGTGGTAGCAATTTGAATAGTAGTACATGAAGATGCTAGGGAGAATCCAGAAGGATTTGCATGAGCTGCAGATCCAAGCAAGTTGAATTCAAGTGAGCATTAGGAAAGTGAGTGTGGTGCAAGCGAGCCTAGCACAAGGGAGCGGGAAAGTTTTGGAGCTAGAATAGACTGTGGAGCTCAGAGTCATATTCTTACCAAAAGGATCAATCTGCATGGAATCAAAGGAATATTATGCTACATTAAGAAGAGTCAAATACATTGGGGTGAACTTAACCATGTTTCAGCTTCAAACTCTCCATGTGCTGCATCAGGGGGTTTCAGAGAAACTTAGGATCAGAGAGAAGTACGTGCTTGTTGGGATAAGTGATTTCAAATTAAACAATGAGAAGATGTTTATGGAGAAGGCTCAGGCTCTGAAATAAAAAGAGGAGCTGCAAGCATGAAGTCAGAGCTTGGAAACAATAATAACATAGGCGTGCCATTTAGTGCTAGAGTGAAACATTCTGCAGAATGCCACAGCTACAACAAAAATAAGGAGATTGCCTACTACAATCCGCATGTCCAAGGATGAGATAGGAAAAGTCATGTTTGAATTTAGATGAATATCACAGAGCTACAACTAAAATTACAGCCAACCACTCTGCCATAGGTATGGAGCAGTACGGAGTAGCTATCAGGGAAAACATGGGCAATTTGGATACAACAGTCACAGGATGCATGTTGATATTCAAATAGGCCATGGAAATATACGTGACTTTGCAGGGGGACCCAAACTTGTAGAAGCTTAACATAGATATCCAGGAGACACAACGCAAGTTGATGAAGTGAGGGTGACCGCGGTCAGTTTGGTGCTAGTCCAAGGCCTCGCTTGATTGCAGGAAGGAAAATAGTTGCAATCACAAATTGAAGAGATATAAAGGAAAGATGCCCTTCTCAAAGCCAGAATACAACCATGGACAAAGTAAGCCTACCAACTTACTTTGTCACTTCAATAAAAGTTAAAGACACTGCATTAGACATAAATAATGATGTGCCTAGTAGTAGAAGGCCCGACGATAGAAAAGCTGGTAGAGGAAGTGCAATAAGCCATGGTATAGATTTGTGCTGATGTAGCAGCATTATAGGTCAAGTTCAATGACCTCTACAACAAGATTGAGGTTCAAACATACTAAA
This sequence comes from Pinus taeda, assembly GCA_000404065.3. Lineage (NCBI taxonomy): Eukaryota > Viridiplantae > Streptophyta > Pinopsida > Pinales > Pinaceae > Pinus > Pinus taeda. Next base: position 130,515 of record APFE030468556.1, read on the forward strand.
TTGAGGGCGAGGTACCATATTTGTGTTGGGGGCCTGTTGGGATAGGGTCCCTAGGGTCAATTTTGGGTTAGTTTAACCAACTTTTGAGAAGAATTTTGTAAAGAATGTAAAATCTCTGTGAAATGTGGAAGTGGAGCACAAATCTAAGTTAGAGTCAAAGGGGATTTAGCCCCCTGTTTGGGTAATTGGTAGGTCGGTTTTGAGACTCACCCATAGGCCGTGAGCCATGGTATTGTAAGAAAAATACTATATATATTTGATTCATAGCAAGTCGAGAAAAGGTATCTAAGATAGAGAATTATTGTTTTGGGCAAGTGCTAAGGTAAGAAAGCTTTGTTTCTTTCACTTAGGCGAAAGGGGGAGGCTTCTATAGCTGAGTACACAGAGACCTTGGCAAGTCTGCACATGAGTGCACGAGCCCCCATAGCTGGGTGCATAGGGTGGACAAGTATATAAATTGAACATTGAATCTAATAAAGGCTGATTTTGGAACAAGTATCTTGCATCTGTGTTTTATTATTATTTTTATTTAAGTTATGCATTATTTCTTAATGACCTTTTTTTTTTGGAATGAAGTATAATTTTTGCGTGAATCTATTGAATCTTTAATATTTATGCATGAACTAAGTAATAATTTGTTTTGTGAAGGTAATGTTTAAATCTATTATGATTTATGTTGAACTAGGTAGATCTATTTGAAGACAGATCTTGGGTTACTATTTAGTACATGAAAGTGGAGAGTCTACTTCCTTTAAGTCTGTAAAGTCTGATTGCAGACCTTCACGAAGGTCTAAGAGCCATTTTCTCAGAGTTGTAGTAGTGGACGATAGGAAGACATATAATGGTGCGAAGTTAGATCTAAGTGACAAGGGATGAAGACTCCCAACACTGCTTCAAGTGAGACTCTAGTCTACGGTATTCGGGTTGCTTCCAAAAGGGACAACAATTAGGCTTTTGTTGGTTGGCAGAAACAAATTTGAACCTGGGTTAGGCCCCCTCAAGCCAACACTTTAGTTAGTTATTAGTTGGATTTCTTATTCTGGCATTGGTTGGTTATAGTCTGTTGATGCTCATATACTACATAGAAGTGGTATTGGCTTATTATGGTTTATGAGTTGTTGTAATATGACATTGTTTCTTTGGTTCTTTTGATGGATTTACTGATTGATGAAGATGAATATGATGGGACCTTCCAGGGAATAGTTGGCACAGGTTTAGGGGGAGCATTTTCTATTCTTCAAATAGTGCATTGTTGGCATTCTAATTTCTTGAGCATTCTGTGTTGCACAATGATGTTCATGATAAGTAAATATATCATTGGTGAAGTATTGGTAATGTTGTTGAAGACACATTTGTTGCTGAATTTTTTGATGATGATTATATTTTTTTTAAATAACACTTAGTTAAGATGATTATGCTATGTTTTTTTCCATTATGTCTTCTATGATGCTTGAGTTGCATATGGCGCAAATATGGATGATGCCTATATCTATATATATATATATATATATATATATATATATATATATATATATATATATATATATATATATATTATATATATTAGATATATATAGATATATATAGATATATATATATATGTATGTATGTATGTATGTATGTATGTATGTATGTATGTATGTATGTATATTTCTTAAGGTATATGTGAAAAGTTATTATGATGTTGGTCTTGGTTCTCACATATGTTGGTGATACATGGTGATGATGCATGAATCTTATGGATGATTACTTGAATTGCATATTGGTGAAGTTGCTTATGATGTGATAATTCTTCTTGCATGAAGATAATGGTCCAAGAGAATGATATTGATGACTATGAATTATAACTCTTCATATATGAGGAAAAGGAAGGTTACATGAAGACAAGAGGATGGTTATTTATATATTGCTACTACAACTGCTCTATGATTGAAAGCATTACATATTTGGTCACATGTTGATTCTAATCGAGATTGATGCTACATTTTCCTTTCTTACTTCATGATGATGATGTTCATGCTACATGATCCTATATGGTGTATGATGATTGATGATGACTACAATGGTCATACTATCTCATTGTTGAGGTATTTGGTTTTGGTTATAAATTTCATATTTATCTCTTCATGTAAGGGTCATGTAAAGACCCAGGATGTAATAATTGTAATATTAAGTCAGTTTGGACTATTGGGGTCAAGTGAATTATGTATGTAATCCCATTATTTTGGGAATTTGATGTACTATTGAGTCAAATATGTAACCCTAACATGTTGGGTGATTGACCTAAGCATGAGCCCTTGGTTATAGGAAAGGCCATATTTGATTTAGTCATAGAGCCATGTACTTCTTTATATATCTTAAAGAAGATTCAGCATATGCTCGGGGTCACTATATAATGTTCATATTTAGTAGATCAGATCTACAGTGGTCATATTTACAAAGGAAGAGAGAAGTCTTCATTCAACATTTGTCAGCCCTTTTCCCTTGATTTCAAAGGGGGAGAGTAGCTTTGTGTTTGGAGAAGAATGCTCGAAGAGAAGCTTTGTGCATTTACAAATTTCTTTGTAGGTATTTAGAGGTGATGGTGACCAAACACCAAAGTGATTGCCATTAATCCAAAGGGGGAGATTTTTGGCATTATGACTAAAGTGTTGTCCTAAATGGAAGCCTACTTCACAAAGATGTCAACGTGATGGTAGAAGGATGATAATACAAGATGGTATAGATGTGACAGAGAGAATTGGCAAAGGAATATCAGTTCGAAGAGAAAGGAATGATACAGGTGAAGTCTGGGAAAGTCTACATAGGTCCTATGAAGAAAGGCCATGTATATATGTAGGTATGGTGAAGAAAAGTCACGTACATATTCTGCACCATGGTAATTGGAATACCAAGGGTCTTTATCATGGTATTGGCCCATAGTATTGAGTGCGATAACGAATATTCGATCCCATAAAAGAATAACATTGACATTTCTAAGGGATTGGCCTAAGGTATTGACTAAGGATCATACTATATAAGGAGATGACGATCAAAGTGTTATGTGTGTAAGTGATGACTTATTGATGAATGATTTGATCTAAAATAGGTGTGCACCAAGGAGCATGGAGGAGGATTAGATCTAATGGATATAAAAGTATAGTAGAGACTAATGAATATGCTTGCTTGATCTTCTATGATTATGACTTACAATGATAGATTTGTGGTGGTAATGATACTCTGACATGAATATGTGACAATAAGGATTAATAAGTGTGTCTTGTGATTGTAACAAAGGAATGATTCAGTCATTATAGATCTATATGCAGTTTTTTCTATGAGAAGTAGCATACATATGCAGATCTTCTTATGGAAAGTCACATATACATTGTGAGAAATTTCATAATCTGTAAACATGTGTTAAGAATGAGAAGTGTGTACATACGTGGATGTGGTTTTTAAAGTACATGCATATCTACTAGGGTTTTGAAGTATGAGTCAATGATCATGGTTGGTCTGTTTTTCTATGTTTACTATTTTTTGTTGATGAAGTCTCCCTTATGCTAATTTGTTTTTGATAGTATTGGTTAGGTTTAATTGATTATGGTATGGAATGTTGTCTAGTGATGACGCTACTATGTGGTGATTTGTATTTGGTTCAATGATTTGTGATGGTTTTAGTATGTGATTAAGTAATTGATACAATGGTAGAGTGATTCATATTCAATTGTCAATATTTTGAGATTTGTACGCAATTATTCTTCAAGGGAAGAATGTACATACATGTGTATGATTTAGAATAGTAGCATATATATTCTGACACATGATTGACCATGGTTTGCAGTGATAGGGTCTGATTTTTGTGATGAATGGAGTATGGATTGGTATACTTGTGAATGGTTATGCACTGATATAATTTATTATGAATTGGTTTGAACTAATTGCATTGGTTGATTAAGATTCAGTGATTTATTTGATGATACATCTGGTTTAGTAATTGATGAGTTGATTCAATATTCTATTTTAGAATTGTTATTTGGTATTGGGATTAAATGATGGTTTGAAAATATGATGAAAATTTGCCTATAGGTTTGATATCTTGAGTCAGGTGGATCTAGTATGAAATATTATGAAATGTAGTCCACAGAGGTGCTGAGGGTTGGTGTTGGGTCCCTATAATACTAGTAATTACCCCATTACTATTGTAGTTATACCCCTTATTAATATTTTTGTGCCCCTATTGCCCCCATATTGTTATTACTGTGCCCCATAGAATCCCTCTATTGTTATTTTTGTGGCTTTATATTATTATTGTTAGGTCGGCTAGATTATATTGTGACTCCTTAGGACTCCTATATATAGAAAGGAGGTTTGTCATTTTTGAATCATCCAAGAATTGTTCATTTATGTATTGTAAAGGGAGGTTCCCCCTTGAAGAGGCTGAATTCTAAGGCGTTGATCTATCTTTTCTATCTTTTCTTGAGCTGGTTTTCATAAACATTTGGTATCAGAGCTTTGGATTCTAGGGTTTCGCTGCTCCAAACAAGTCATCGTGGCATTTTCGCAATTTTTTTTTTTTTTTTTTTTTTTTTTTTTTTTTTTGATGTTTCAGAAGTCGCAAACAAAACCCATTTGAGAAGAAATCACTCTGAATATTGGGTCCAAATTTCAGATCTTTTCGCACTATATTTGCGGAGATATGATCTGAGGAAGTTGGTCTTTTTGCAGACTCCTGAATTACATTCCAAACAGGTGACCTGGGGAAAATCGTCATAACTTTCTCTCTGGGGATCGGATTGAAATTTCGTGAGAAGGTATAGAAAGAGGACGGACTGTAGTTTCGTGTATGCATTTTTTAGATCCAAAAGTTGAAACAGTGACTCGCAGCACGTCGTACAACTTCGCTCTACTGAACTAGTCTATAATCAAGTCATTGTGGGAGATTTCGCATAACTCTTCCTTGGAGAATTCAATTTCGGTCAGACTTGTGGCATTGGAAAGAGGAAACAAAGGGCTACTACAAGTCACAAATTTAGAACTAGATGATTGGAAAGTACAGAGATACATCAGAGGCAATATCGAGCTCCTACAAAGTGAAAAAAGGTGTGTAGATTTTCTTAAATTTTTGCTTAAGCTTGGTTTGAAAATTTATTTTGAAGGAATTCAAAGGGCATAGTAGAGCATTATTATCAGTAACTGATGCCCCAAGGAAAGAAAATACAAACACCTAGTAAGGAACCTGAAAGCTCTAGTATGACTCATGAAGAAGAGGAAGAAATGCAACATGATATATCAAAATTACAAGACCATGTGCAACAACTATCCCTTACACAAAAAGGAATAGAATCTAAGATGGATGGTTTAAAGAAAGATGTAGAAGCTAAGATGGATGGTTTAAAGAAAGGTGTAGAAGCTAAGATGGAATGTTTAAAGAAAGGCGTAGAAGCTAAGATGGTTGATGTGGAAGCTAAGATGGATGATTTGAAGATAAATTTGAAGACAGACATGGACGAATTGAAGATAAATATGAATAAGTTACTACAAGAAATGGGCACTAAGGGTGAAAGGGTACTAAAGGAAACTCATGATGAGAATAAAAGAAATGTTAATCTTGATTCCATAGATGCTAATGTTGGATCGAAGACTCACCATATTCCAAAAATTGATATGAGGAAGTTTGATGGAAAGGATCCTGCCACATGGATATTACAGATGGAGCAATTCTTCGATCTCAATAAAGTGAAAAACACACAAAAGGTACATATGGCAAATTTATATTTGGAACCAAATCAGTTTGTATGATATCAATGGCTTTGCTCTCGTAAACAATTTATCACTTGGGCAATTTTTACGGAAGAATTGATAGCACATTATGAGGA
>APFE030468559.1:20500-47349 GCA_000404065.3 Pinus taeda
AAAGGAGAGAGCCCTCTCTGATTGCAGGTGGGCTAGAACCTGCAATCAGAAGATTGGTTTGTGGTTACCTCGGCCGTATCCCTAATAGGAGCCTAGGGACAACCTGAGTGATAACATATGGTTAAGATAAGAGAGCTTTACAAGTCACACGTCTAGAGTGTTGCATCTGGCAGAGGTATTCATTCTATTAATCTATCGCTAAATGGATTTTTTGTTGAAAGTCTTTGTTTTGCTGCTGACAGCCTTTCCTTTGTTTTTGTGTTGACACAATGACATTATTTCCTTTGTATTTGGTAAGTCTTTGGAGCTCTTGATACCTTAAAGAGGACCAAGAGTAAAGATGTGGATGGTACTTTAAACATGTATTTCAAGTAGATTCATTAAGAAGATTTTCAGCTTCAGGTATGAGCACATGGGTATTATCTACAGTATAATAATAATTTCTTGCATTCAAAATATTATAGATAAAGAAGATATTGTAAGCCTATCTTGTTTAGCATAACTATTTTTTCCTTCTTTATACCAGTTCTCTAACCATTCATGAATTCATTTTTAGTGTACCAAGAGGTTTGTGATTTGTACATGGAGATGTTGTTCTCAACATGTACAAGTCTGCCATGGAAAGGGTAATCTTCTCAAGTAAGAGTAGCGAATATACTTTGTACCATAGTGATTTTGTTGTAGGAATAAATTGTTACATTCCTTGCAATTCAAATAGGCATGGACTTATGTTATATTGAAGATGTTGTAAGTCTATCTTTCTTATCATATTTGTTTTTCCTTTTTATTCTAGTACTCTAACCATTCATGAATTCATTTAGTTTATTTAGAGGCTTGTACAAAGGGGAATATTAAATAACAAAAAGCATGTTCATATATTAGGTATAGTAGTGAAGGATTGCATTGAAGAATTTGACCATTTTTTATTTTCAGTGAGTAAAGGACTACTTCTCAGGTAAGAAGAATGGGTGCAATGTTCTAAAAAAGATTTAGTGTTGGATAAATCCTTCGGCCAACCCCAGTTTATGGCTCTGTCTTTGTATATTGAACTTAAAATGTTACACTTCCATGCTAGTTTCATGTTTCGTTTTTGGGTTTTTTGTCTCTTAGTGCTTGTAATGGATAGATTTTGATATTTGAGCAAACAGCATAGGTTGGAATTGAGAATTGGACAAGTTACAAATCCTCCCTTGTCTCTGAATGGGTTTCTCTTAGAGTTAATATGATTGAGATCCACTACTATATCTATCTTTGTAGGGGTTCTGCCTTTTCTTCACCTAGATAATTTTTCTTTTAAGAAATATTTCTTATAGAAAAGTTGTTGCCCTAGGATGTATCTATGTCGTCAATCACTTACGACTTGCAATTGGCCTTAGCCATGGAACACTGGTCTCTGCCTTACTTCAAGCCCAAGACCTGAGTACCTCACTGCTTGCCCCAGGACCACACTCCTGTGGGATGTTAGGATGTTACCTAGATAATTAAAAATTAACAGTTGTTGATTTTAACATTGTATTTTATTTTTAACTTTCATATCCTTATTTACAATCTGTGAAGCGATCTTTGGATTCCCCTAAGCTTCTGGGTGATTATTACTTGAATCTGTTGGACTGGAGTGCCAATAATGTTTTATCGATAACCCTCAATAATATGGTGTATTTATGGGATGCCTCCAAGAGCACAAATTCTGAGCTCCTGACAATCGATGATGATGTTAGTCAAATAACCAATGTTAAATGGGCACCTGATGGAAGACATATTGATGTTGGCTTGACTAATTCAATTGTACAGCTATGGGATTCTACATTTAATAGACAGGTAGATTAATTTCATATTTTCAATTTCATTATTTATTTCTATATGCAATCTCATTCACTTGGTAATGTTTTTCAATGAACACAGCTAAGAGCCTTAAAAGGTCACCAATCTCGTGTAGGTGTGCTTGCTTGGAACGGTCATATTCTTACAACTGGTGGCCTTTATGGTTTAATATTTAATCACGATGTCTCCATCTGTGATTCCATTGTTCAAACATATAGAGGACATGTGCAAGAAGTGTGTGGTTTGAAATGGTCTATCTCTGGCCAACAGCTTGCAAGTGGGGGGAATGAAAATTTACTTCATGTATGGGACAAGAGCATGTCATCCTCTAATGCTCAACTCAGTATCTTCACCAGCTTGATGAGCATTGTGCTGCAGTAAAATCCTTGGCATGGTGCCCTTTCCAAAGAAATCTTTTGGCATCTGGTTGAGGTAGTGCTAACCACTGCATTAAGTTTTGGAATACTCATACGAGAGCTTGCCTAAATACCATTGACACTCACTCTCAATTTTTCTCATTATTATGGAATAAGCATGAGCATGAGCTATTGAATTCACATGGATTTAGCCAGAACCAGCTGACCTTATGGAAATATCCATCTATGGTTAAGATAGCAAAGCTTATTGGTCACACGTCTAGAGTACTACATCTGGCAGAGGTATTCATTCTATTGATCTATCGCTAAATGGGTTTTTGCTGACAGTCTTTCCTTTGTTTTTTTTTTTTTTTTAGAGTCTAGATGGGTACACTGTTGCATCAACTACAGGAAATGAGACTCTTAGGTTTTGGCAAGTCTTTGGAACTCCTGATACCTTAAAGAGGACCAAGAGTAAAGATGCGGCTAGTGCTTTTAACATGTATCTCACGTATATCCGTTAAATAGATTTTCCTCCTTCAGGAATGAGCACAAGGGTATTATCTGCTCACATGGATTTAGCCAGAACCAGTTGATCTTATGGAAATATCCATATATGGTTAAGATAACAGAGCTTTATAGGTCACACATCTAGAGTGTTGAATCTAGTAGAGGTATTCATTCGATTTATCTATCGCTAAATGGATTTTGTGTTGAAAGTATTTGTTTTTGTGCTAACAGTATTTCCTTTTTTTTTTGTTGACACAATGAAAATCTTTCCTTTACATTTGGTAAAACTTTGGAACTCTTGATACCTTAAATAGGACTAAGAGAAAATATGTGACCGGTGCTTTAAACATGTATTTCAAGCAGATTTTCTACTTTTGGTATGAGCACATGGGTATTATCTGCAGTATAAGAATAATTTCTTGCATTCAAAATATTATAAATAAAGAAGATATTGTAAGCCTCTCTTGTTTAACATAAATGTTTTTCCTTCTTTATACCAGTTCTCTAACCATTCATGAATTCATTTTTAGTGTATCAAGAGGTTTGTGATTTGTACATGGAGATGTCATTCTCGACATGTACAAGTCTGACATGGAAAGGGTAATCTTCTCAGGTAAGAGTAGTGAATATACTCTGTACCATAGTGATTTTGTTGTAGGAATAAATTACTACATTCCTTGCAATTCAAATAGGCATGGACTTATGTTATATTGAAGATGTTGTAAGTCTATATTTCTTATCATATTTTTTTTTCCTTTGTATTCCAGTACTCTGACCGTTCATGAATTCATTTAGTTTATTTAGAGGTTTGTACAGAGGGGCATATTAAATAACAAAAATCATGTTCATGTATTAGGTCTAGTAGTGAAGGATGCATTGAAGAATTTGACCATTTTTTTATTTTCAATTGAGGATAAATCCTTCAGCCAACCCCAGTTTACAGCTCTATCTTTGTATATTGAACTTAAAATGTTACACTTCCATGTTAGTTTCATGTTTCGTTTTTGGGTTTTTGTCTCTTAATGCTTGTAATGGATAGATTTTGATATTTGAGCAAACGGCCTAGGTTGGGACTGAGAATTGGACAAGTTACAAATCCTCCCTTGTCTCTAAATGGGTTTCTCTTGGAGTCAAGATGATTGAGATCCACTGTTATATCTATCTCTGCAGGGGTTCTACCTTTTTGTCACCTAGATAATTTTTCTTTTAATAAATACTACTTATATAAAAGTTGTTGCCCTAGGATTTATCTATGTTGTCAATGACTTACGACCTGCAACTGGCCTTAGTCGTGCAACACTAGTCTCCTCCTTAATTCAAGCCCAAGCTCTGAGTACCTCATTGCTTGCCCGAGGACCACACTCTTGTGAGATGTTAGGATGTTACCTAGATAATTAAAAATTGACAGTTGTTGATTTTAACATTTGTATTTTATTTTTAACTTTCATATCCTTATTTACAGTTTGTGAAGTGAACTTTGGATGCCCCTGAGATTCTGGGTGATTATTACTTGAATCTATTGGACTGGAGTGCCAATAACATTTTATTGATAGCCCTCAACAATATCGTGTATTTATGGGATGCCTCCAAGAGCACAACTTCTAAGCTCCTGACAGTCGATGATGATCTTGGTCAAATAACCAGTGTTAAATGGGCCCCTGATGGAAGACATATTGGTGTTGGCTTGACTAATTCTGTTGTACAGCTATGGGATTTTGCAAATAATAGATAGGTAGATTAAATTAATTTTTGTTCTCATATTTTCAATTTCATTATTTATTTCTAGATGCAATCTCATTCACTTGGTAATATTTTTCAATGAACACAACTGAGAGCCTTAAAAGGTCACCAATTCCGTGTATATACGCTTGCTTGGAATGGTCATATTCTTACAACTGGTGGCCTTGATGGTTTAATATTTAATCACGATGTCCACATCCATGATTCCATTGTTCAAACATACATAGGAAATGTGTGAGTGTGTAGTTTGAAATGGTCTATGTTTCGCCAACAGCTTGCAAGTGGGGGGAATGAAAATTTACTTCATGTATGGCACAAGAGCATGTCATCCTCTAATGCTACGACTCAGTGTCTTCACCGACTTGATGAGCATTGTGTTGCAGTAAAAGCCTTGAAATGGTGCCCTTTCCAAAGCAATATTTTGGCATCTAGTGGAGGTAGTGATGCATTAAGTTTTGGAATACTCGTACAAGAGCTTGGCTAAATACCATTCACACTTACTCTCAAGTTTTGGCATTATTATGGAATAAGCGTGAGTGTGAGCTATTGAGTTCACATGGATTTAGCTAGAACTAGCTAACCTTATGGAAATATCCATCTATGGTTAAGATACCAGAGCTTACTGGTCACAATTCTAGAGTACTACATCTGGCAGAGGTATTCATTCTATTGATATATCACTAAATGGGTTTGTGCTGACAATCTTTCCTTTGTTTTGTATTTTTAGAGTCCAAATGGGTACATTGTTGCATTGGCTACATGAGATGAGACTCTTAGGTTTTGGCAAGTCTTTGGTACTCCTAATACCTTAAAGAGGACCAAGAGTAAAGATGCATCTGGTGCTTTTAACATGTATCTCACGCATATCCATTAAGCAGATTTACCTCCTTCAGAAATGAGCACAGGGGTATTGTCTAGTCACATGGATTTAGCTAGAACCATCTAACCTTATGGAAATATCCATATATGGTTAAGATAACAGAGCTTTATAGGTCACACATCTAGAGTGTTGCATCTAGTAGAGGTATTCATCCAATTGATCTATCGCTGAATGGATTTTGCGTTGAAAGTCCTTGTTTTTGCGCTGATATTCTTTCCTTTGTTTTTGTGTTGACACAATGACAGCCTTTCCTTTGTATTTGGTAAGTCTTTGGAAATCTTGATACCTTAAATAGGACCAAGAGTAAAGATGCGGTTGGTGCTTTAAACATGTATTTCAAGCATATTCATTAAGCAAATTTTCCGCTTTTGGTATGAGCACATGGGTATTATCTGCGGTATAAGAATAATTTCTTGCATTCAAAATATTATAAATAAAGAAGATATTGTAAGCCTCTCTTGTTTAACATAAATGTTTTTCCTTCTTTATACCATTTCTCTAACCATTCATGAATTCATTTTTAGTGTATCAAGAGGTTTGTGATTTTTACATGGAAATGTCATTCTGGACATGTACAAGTCTAACATGGAAAGGGTAATCTTCTCAGGTAAGAGTAGTGAATATACTCTGTACCATAGTGATTTTGTTGTAGGAATAACTTGTTACATTCCTTGCCATTCAAATAGGCATGGACTTATGTTATATTGAAGATATTATAAGTCTATCTTGCTTATCATATTTTTTTTCCTTTTTATTCCAGTTCTCTGACCATTCACGAATTCATTTAGTTTATTTAGAGGTTTGTACAGAGGGGCATATTAAACAACCAAAAGCATGTTCATGTATTAGGTATAGTAGTGAAGGATTGCATTGAAAATTTTGACCATTTTTTTTATTTTCAGTTGAGTAAAGGACTACTTCTCAGGTAAGAAGAGTGAATTTGATGTTCTGAAAATTGTTCAGTGTTGGCTAAGCAACTGTTACTGCAGATATCTATTTCCATAGGATATGGATTTGGTTCTAACTTGAACATATATCCTAGCCCGTATACATAGGTATGTTGAAGATGTATTTTGGAAATTTAAATCTTGGTGAAGGATAACAACAACCCGAGTATAAATTAGGGTGATGGATTTGGTTCTAACTCGAACATATATCCTAGCCCGTATACATAGGTATGTTGAACATGTATTTTGGAAATTTAAATCTCAGTGAAGGATAACAACAAAGTATAAATTATTTTTCACCCTACTCGAGTATAAATTATGTTACCCTTATGATCCTCGTTACATGTATGTAACATGTGAGATGGAGTAAAGGAAAATGGGTTCCATAAAACTGATTTTATGGAAGTAGAGGCAAGGTCATGGTAGTTGTTTCACTTATTATATATTTAGATATATCATTTATTAATAACTTAGGCTCTTGAAATTACATATATCAAAATATATATATATATATAAACATGATATTATGATACTATTGAAATATTTCCAAAACTGGTAAATTACATATATCAGTAATTTTGATTTAGCAGATGTGAGAGATCATTATTACTACGGTTAAATTTGGCTTTGAAATTAAACTACGGTGAATGGAAAAATGAACCTTAGCTCCAACCAACCGCTAGAACTACCAACCTAAAAAATGAATTCCAAGGTATAATAGATTCAAATAATTATAAAAGAGTCCAATAAAAAACCAAGAATATATTTATTTTCAGATTTAGTCGCATTCAAATCATGTCAGCCATGCGATCTAAAGGTCAATATCAAGATCAAAGATTTGAGGTGCATCGTTATCTTTGTTTTCAAACATAACATGATCCCTTAATATAGAGAAATCGGGCAACAGGTTGTGGGCAAAGATCATTTTCTTGATAAAACATTATTCTAAGAAGATTTTTCCAAAGCCTTTACATCCCACTGCACAGAAAAATAGGTGCTTTATTTTCATTTTAAAAGGGTTTGAAACTTACTTTGTATTTTCACTAGTATTCATGACATTTTTGGGCTTTGAATGGAAACAAGCAGTGCTAATAACCAAAAATAGAAATGGTATCATCATTAAAAATTATGTTTATATTAAAGAGTAGATTGATTTTGTTTTTGAGCTATTTTTATATTGAGAGTTTAATAAGTTTGCAGAATTTTAATTTTATTTCAATTATTAATTATTATAAATATGGTAGGGGTTTTTATTATAAAAAAGGTAAAATGACTCTACTATTGCATTTGCAGGTGCTCTGGGGAATCAGGTAAGACAAAGTAAGTGAGAATGAAGAAATACTAAGAGTGCACACATTTCTATTTCAGGTACGCACTACATTTATTTTATTTTATTTCTCTAAGTAGCTCTCTTGGAAATGGTTGAGAAATGGTATAAAACTTGCCTTACAGGAATTTATTATTTTATTCTTAACAGGAAGAAGGATGAGCAGTTTGGTGTGCCTCCAAGAAACGATTAACTGCCCAAAAAAAAGCTAGTGATAAAGACTTCTCTGCAACTCCATCTTGCTATGAAGTCCATCATAATAGTTCATTACCTAAATTAGATTCATTGGATATGAAGCTTCCTCAGGAACTAGATCACCACCAATTTGGATACTAGGAGATGGAGCCAAATCAATTGTGAAAGCCAGTAGTGGAGAAGATAATTTTGTAGGTCACCAATAGATTTATAATTGACATATATCTTGTTGCCAGAACCTATGTCAATTTTCCATATTTTGTAAAACCTTCATGAAGACAGAATTTCCAATCAATTGTAGATTCAAATGCATATACATTATTACAATTCTTTGTTGTCAAGGAAGTCAATTCCAATTATACAAGGGTCTTGAAATTGTGGTTTAACAACTGGATATGAATTTAATTTCCACCATTTAATGTGATTGAAGCTTTGAATTTAAATGTTAGAGAGTAAACCCTCTTATAGGATGGAGAAATCTAGAACATTTTTTTTTTCCTCATGATATGTCTTAAAATGAAGTTCCAACTGAGGATGCATGTTCAAATGACATCAATGCATTTTCAGAAAATATAAGTGTGTTGCCTTATTATTTTCAATGTTGATTTCGAGAATTGTTTTTTCATTTAGATTTAAAATGACTTTGTTGTTAGCTTTAAAAATAATGGATTTATTTATTTTTTATTCTGTTGGTATCCATAAACAAGAGAGATTTAAGGTAATTAAAATCACTATTTGGGAACTTTGAATGTTGAAACCACCTTAAAAAAACATTTAAAATGATTTTATTTTATTTTTTTAATATTTTTGTATAGTCTCTAGAGAGACAATAGTTTGAATTATGGACATATAGTCTCTATAGAGACAATATGTTTTTAATCTCAACTGAAAAAACAAAAATGTAATTGTCTCTAAAGAGACATAAATGAAAGTGTCTCTACAAAGACAAATGAAATTGTCTCTTAATAGACAAGAATTCTTGTCTTTATAGAGACAATAATAATATGTGTTCTATATTGTCATTATAGAGAAAAAAAAAATTGTGACATCAAATTTTGAGACACTGGCTTAAAGACAATACACAAGTTTCATTTTGTCTTAAGTTAAAATAATTGAATCAAATATTGTCTTAAAACACCGCTACATGTATTAGTGATTATTAGACTATGCATATATCAACTCTTTCGACACTAAACATTGATATTATTCAAAATCCATTGTTTATAATTGAAAAAGAAAAGGAAGAAGAAAAGAAAAGAAGAAAAAGAAAAATAAAAAAAGAGTAGTAATTTTGTTCTTCTGAAAATTGCATCATCAAAATAGACTCCTTTTCCAAATATACATGGTTATGCATAACAATTTTATAAATTATTCTAGGTATCAACTTCATAGTCGAATCCAGGAATATATTTTGTAAGTTGAAATTATAAATAAACTAACCGTCTGCTTCCATTAGCAGAGTCGACTACATCAACTGTGTGTTGATTCTTTCATTTTGTCATCGATTTGTTTATGCTTAGGCTAATGTTATTTACTTATCCATTCCTTAGATATGCCACTTATATTGGTAGATGTCTTTATTACATATATCTTCTGTTGCCAGAGAGGAGTTGTAGCCCTTGATTCAGGTAAATTTGTGTCATCTAATGATCGACGAGGAGTGTAGTTACTGTGCTTTGGTTTCCTCCTTATCCAATTGATCAGGGTTGAATCTAGTAAGTCAGATTATGGAAAAGTTGGCTTTCTGCTTGTATGGACCGACCAACAAATAAGCTTTCGTCCTCTTCAACAATATTAATCAACTAGTTAGAGAACAACATAATCTATTCCGCATCCACATCACCCTAAAGAGAAAGAGAAAAGGTGCATCCCACTCAGCAGCTTCAAGAATGAAGACTTTGCGTCAGACCATACCCATCCATACTAGTGAATAAAATAATCAAAAGTTAAATTTGACTAGAAGAAGAAGGCTTCATGAAAAAATTGTTTGTTGTTCCTAACTGATGTATTAGACCAGAGTATACATAACACACATCAGATTTATACTCAGAGACTTAGATGGCAATAGTAGAGAATAATTCACAAAGACAGACAAATGGAGAAACAACAAGATTACTCAGTGAGAAACAGCGGAATAGATAAAATAATCACTAGATAACAAAAATCACTTTGTATTACATAACAAACTTGGGCCTTGGCTTGCTTTCCTTGGCGAGAGAAATTACAAGTTTATAGAGGCAAAAGAAGGATCTAGAATCCTGTGTGTGATTCAGATGGAGATCTGGAATGATCTAGAAACCATTGGCAGTGTAGGAGGATCTAGAATCCTGCATGTGATTCTAGAAACTAATGGCGGTGTAGAAAGATCTAGAATCTTGGAGATCTAGAAAGATCTAATCTAGAATCCTCCGTGAATTTGGCTTCACACTTAACATTCTCCCACTTGAAGCCAAATAAGAGTCATCAAGTCACACCGAGTCCTACCATGCCTCTACATAACTCATGTTTATTAAGTGGTAGAATCTTAGTCAGCATATCAGCAGGGTTCCTATCTGTATGGATCTTTTCCAAGGATAATTGTTCTTCCTCCAACACATGTAGGATCCAATGGTACCTTAAGTCAATGTGCTTGGTTTTTGAATGAAATGATGGGTTTTTCGCCAAGTGAATGGCACTCTGACTATCACAATATAACACATACTTGTCCTGCTTTATTCCTATCTCTCCTAGGAATCATTGCATCCACAACATCTCTTTACAAGCTTCTATTGTAGCTATGTATTCTGCTTCTGTTGTAGAGAGGGCTACTATTCTTTGTAGCCTTGACACCCAAGATACTGTTGCACCTGCGGTGGACTTTCTCGTATCCATATCTCCAGCCATTTCTGCATCTGTAAATCCTTCAAGCACAGTCTCATTATGACCAAAACATAAACAATAATGACTAGTACCCTTAAGATACCTTAAAATCCATTTTACTGCTTGCCAATGTTGTTTGCCTGGATTGGCAAGGAACCTACTCACTACTCCTATTGAATATGCAATGTATGGTCGTGTGCATACCATGGCATACATCAAACTGCCAACTACTGAAGCATAAGGAATTCTTCTCATCTCTTCTTTCTCTTTGTCATTACTAGGACATAATTCAGTACTCAGCTTGAAGTGGGCTGCAAGGGGTGTACCAACTGGCTTGGCATCCTTCATATTAAACCTGTCAAGCACCTTCTTGATATATTTTTCTTGTGACAGCCACAACCTTTTATTTTTCCTGTCACGCATAATCCGCATGCCCAATATCTGTTGTGTTGGTCCCAAATCCTTCATTGCAAATTTGCTACCCAAATCTTTCTTAAACCTATTGATCTTATTCTTATCATGCCCAACAATCGACATGTCATCCACATATAACAATAATATGATATACTTTCCTTGATCATACCTCTTGATATAGACACAATGGTCAGCTTTCAACCTCTGAAAACCATGTTCCAACATGAATGAATCAAATTTCTTGTACCATTGTCGAGGTGCCTGTTTCAACCCATAGAGACTCTTCTTCAACCTACAAACAAGGCCTTCTTTGCCTTTTTCTATGAAGCCTTCTAGCTGCTCCATATAAATTTCTTCCTCCAATTCACCATGAAGGAAAGCAATTTTTACATCTAATTGTTCACATTCTAGGTCTAAAGCAGCAACTAGACCAAGAATGACTCTAATGGATGACATTTTAACAACAGGTGAGAAAATTTTAGTGAAGTCAATACCTTCTTTTTAGGCAAAACCTTACCACCAGTCTTGCTTTATAGCTCTCCTTCTTTTCGTCACCTTCATGCTTAATCCTGCACACCCATTTGTTTTGTAGAGCTTTTCTACCTTTTGGGAGGTTTACCAACTCCCAAGTTTTATTTTACTGCAAAGAGTTCATTTCTTGTTCCATTGCTTTCTTCCATTCTTTACTGTGCTTGACTTTACAAGCTTCTTGAAAACAATTAGGTTCACCTTCATCAGTCAACAAAATATAGTTTGAAGGAGGATACCTTTGTGAAGGCTTATGAGGCCTAGAAGATCTGCGAACCAACTATGATGGTGCATTATCAAGTTGAATCTCCTGTAAAGGTTCCTGCAATATTCCTTCTTCTTGTTGTTCATCATTTTCCACTTGTTGTTCTTCATGCTCCTGAATTTGTTGTTCATTTTCTTGTATTGGTGGTATGTTTTCCTACTACTCTTCAAACCTGTCAATAACCTTCTTGACCTCCAACTCACCCACAGTCCTCTTGAACATTTCTAACTCATTAAATATAACATCCCTGCTTCTAATAATTTTATGTTTGACTGGATCTCATAGATGATAACCAAGATCTTCATCCGCATATCCCAAAAAAATGCATTTCATAGATTTATCATCTAGCTTAGTTCTATTTTCTTTGGGAATATGTACGAATGCTTCACATCCAAATATTTTCAAGTGAGAATAATTCAAATTCTTACCAGTCCAAACTTCTTCAGGGATACCACCATCCAAGGTTGTAGTTGGAGATCTATTTATGAGGTAGCAAGTGGTCCTGACTGCTTCAACCCAAAAATTCTTCTCCAAACCAGAATTGGACAACATACTTCGCACCTTTTCCACAATGGTGCGATTCATCCTTTCTGTAACACCATTTTGTTGAGTACCAAGCACAGTCTTCTCATGCTTTATGCCAAACCTGTTACAATATTCCTTAAATGCATTTGAGCAATATTCTCCACCATTATCTATTCTTAAACACTTTAGCAATTTGTTAATCTCTCTTTCAACAGCAACATGGAATTTTTGAAATATTCCAAACACTTCACTTTTATTTTTCATAGGATATGCCCAAACTTTCCTAGATGCATCATCTATAAACGTTACAAAATATGATGCTCCTCCTAATGATTTGATGCTAACAAGCCCAAACACATCTAAGTGTACCAATTCTAACACATTTTTCTTTCAGTCTTGGCCACCTCTAAGGAATGAAACCCTTCTTTGTTTACGATATATACAATGCTCACAAAGATCAAGATTGTAGGATTTCAAATCTGGCAATAAATTTTTACCAACAAGGATTTTTAAGCCCTTCTCACTCATGTGACCCAAACGCTTATGCCACAGATCTACTAAATTTCCTTCTTTTGTGACAGCAGCCAAATCTGATTTTCCTATCAGTGTCTTCAATGTGTATAATGTTCTTGTCTTGCGTCCTTTGGCCACGACCAATGCACCTTTTATAATATCCAGCCTCTTTTTCCAAAGCTTGTCGAATAGCCTTCATCATCTAGTCGTCCCATAGAGATTAAACTCATGCGCATTTCTGGTACATGCCTAACCTGTTTCAACAATATATCTTGTCCATCTTTCATCTTTATCTAGACATCTCCCACTCCAACAATACTACAAAAATGATTATTCCCCAAATGCACTCTACCATAATCATCGGGATTATATGAAACAAAACTATCTTTGCATGGGGTTACATGGTGAGATGCCCCAGAGTCAAGGATCCAATCAAAGCTACTGCTAGATGTATATACACATGCATCCTCTACTGAAACAGTTAACAACACATCACCATCTATGGCTGCAGTAGTAGTCTCACCTTCATTTGTGTTGGATGACTTATGATTTGTATTGGACGATCTTTGATCCTTTTGTCCTTTCTTCCAGAATCAACATTCTTTCTTCATGTGCCCGGGTTTGCCACAATGAAAGTAGATGATCCTTTCTCTCCTTGATTTTGATTGGTCTGTCGATCTTGATCACCCTTGCTAGCCTCGATCCATTCTCCTACCACGATCAGCTAGAGCTAGAGCCTCTCCTCCCTGGTTTTCCGCAATTGACTTGCGTCGCAGCTCCTCATTCATTAAACTATTGCTAACACCATCAAATTTCAGGGTCCCCGCAGTTGTTGAAGTGCTCATAGCTACAATTAAATTTTCCCAGTTGTTTGGCATAGAACACATTAGCAAAATAGCTCTAATTTCATCATCTAAAATTATTTTAACAGAGGAAAGTTGACTAGTAATAATATTAAATGCATTCAAGTGCTCAACAGCTGAAGCACCCTCCTTCATTTTGAGATTATAAAGCTTCTTCATCAAGAACACTTCGTTTGATGTTGTGTTCTTCTCATATAGATCATGGAGCTTCTTCCATAATCCTTCAGTTGTCTTTTTTCCAGACACATTGAAATAAACATTCTTTTCTAGATATTGGCGGATTGTTGCAATCGCTTTTCTATCTAACTTATTCCACTCTTCAGTTGTCATCAATGAGGGTTTGTTTGTTGTGCCCTCAATCGGCAAATACTGATTCTTTGAAATCAGTAATCCTCCATCTATGATTTCCATAGGGCAAAATTAGCCCTGCTCAACTTCTCCATATCTGTAACTGTTGCCTTCATTTTCAATCAAATTTAGGCCCCAAAACACAAAAACTCCACTGAAAAATAAAATTTTAATTATTACTCTTTAAAATTTAGTAATAATGACCTTCCTCCTTTTAAAATACCCTTTTCAAAATGCCTGCTCCTTTTAAAATATACTTTTCAAAATTCCAACATAGAATTATATATGTTTCATAATAAATATAAAAACATATATAATGTTTTAACCTTTTCACATTTCACACATACATATGTTGGTTTGAAAAAAAAAAAAAAAACTCGATGTATACGTGCAAGCTTGATGCAAAAAAAACTTACGAACACCACGTTTCAACTCCAATCTCCACGGATCTCCACTTTTCAAACTCTAGAAACATGTTTCAACATAAGTCCGTGACCTTGTTTTTCTTGCAGCAACTGTCTTTTAGTTCCAACGTTCCTCAGCTATTTCCTGAACAGATCCTTCAACAGCTCCAAGAGTAACAACCAACATGGCAGTAAGCGGCTTGCACTGTGGATATTCGACCCTAGCTCCGATACTAGACCAGAGCATACATAACACACAACGGATTTATACTCAGAGACTTAATGGCAATAGCATAGAATAATTCACAGAGACAAAAAAATGGAGAAACAACAAGATTATTCAGTGAGAAACAGTGGAATAGATAAAACAATCACTAGATAACAGAAATCACTTTGCATTACGTAACCTTCTTGGGCTTTGGCTTGCTTTCCTTGGCCAGAGAAATTACAAATTTATAGAGGCAGAAGAAGGATCTAGAATCCTGTGTGTGATTCAGATGGAGATCTGGAATGATCTAGAAACCACTCGCGGTGTAGGAGGCTCTAGAATCCTGCATGTGATTCTAGAAACTAATGGCGGTATAGAAAGATCTAGAATCCTGGAGATCTAGAAAGATATAATCTAGAATCCTCTGGAAATCTAAAAAGATATAATCTAGAATCCTCTGTGAATTTCGCTTCACACTTAACATGATGAAGCATTATACAGAAGATCAACTTCTTCTTTCGCTCACGACAATTCATCTTGCCATTCTCAACTCTCTCAATAATATTTCTCCATCACTATTTTGTAATAATTCTCATCGCCATAGGTCATTGGGACGTTGTGTAAGTGTGACCATGAACTCCCAATGTCGTTCGTCATATCTTGGATAATATTATTCATACAAAAGACAATCTAGATGCTTCAAAGACTTCAAATGTGCATGAGCATGAGTTTCCAACCATACGCTTTTGGCTTTTCTGCAGTGGGAATTTTGCCAAGACGTTAAATGGATAAATATAGCCTTAGAGGCTTTTTATATCGTTGGCCCAAAAGCCAAGAACTCATAAGATCTCAAGTGATAAGAAGGAAACAAAATATTGATCACAGAGGCCAACAAATTTGTGTATGATTTCATTATCCCAAACCCTGAGATCATCGCCCAAATATTGTGAAAGCAGGGCTTATTTTCCACGTGCAAAGTATCTCTGTAAAAAAAATAGGTAGGCTTTAATTGTCTTTATATCTTCCTCGCCAATGGAAGAAACAATCGAGTCGTTGAAATTGTTGCAGCGATCCGGAACCTTCACAACGGCTATATAATGTCCAAAGTTCACTGTAATCGCTGACACTGCCAAGGAGGCCCCTGTAGGACCGCCTGGAGGCCCCCACAACCCCGACTTCCCATGATAACAGCGTTGAGGTCGAGCCTCTCAACCTCAAAGTAAAGCCTCCCTTTCATATCGTGATCTTTAACGATGTGGATCTTGGAAGGGACGTAGGCATCTACCAGGGGATGGGCAAGGTTGGAGGCCCTTAAGTCGATGTGAGGGCATAAAATAAAATTGTCCTCAAGCTGTTGGGACTCCTCGTCGGTGCTGTCCTCCACGAGTAAATCGATAGAACCCGGATAAAATTTCTCAATATATGTCTCCCAAAAGCAAGTGGACTGTCTTTGTTAGTGGCAAAAGGAAGCAGGAAAGTAAGTCGACTATATCGTGAAGGTCGACCACCGTCTATCTTCAAGTTTTAAGAACGTCGGCTCGTATACCTTTTAGTCAATTAAATGAGAGAGGCATATCGACTCTTAACGAAGTATCTTTTGCAAACGTCAATTTTGACAAGCAATTTGCACGCAACAACTTATCAACCAAATCTTCATTTTTGGTCGTGTTTGCTTGTTTCTTCCAATTTTCTTAATTTCAGTTTTATTTTACAGGTCCTCAGTTACAGCATTACAGCATCCACGAGCATTCTCTACAGATAGATCTTCTCTTTTTTGCAGATGTTGGACTTCAAAGCTTCAGCAGCATCAACTATTACACACAGCGGGCTTTCTTTCTGAAGAAACTTTGGAATTTGCAGTTTTTTTTATCTCATCATCTTCGCTTTTTTCTGCAGGTTCGATCCGTCTCCATTTGTTGTTGTCACCCAACCAAATGGAGAGGCAAATGTTGTAAATATACCATATGCAGAGCAAGAATAGGTTATACTCGATAGCAGCAAGAACACATGTACGAGAATACATCAGACAAAGAAGAATTGGGAAAGGAATTCTGATCCACGTTTGTATTAGTGTATACTTTTAAGAATTGAGAAAGGAATTCTGGTCCATGTTTGTATTAGATTAGTGTATACTTTATACATGTATTCGCTCTTAACCACCTGTTCACTGAGAATTACATGACGCACAATGTAAATGTGAAACTATGTTTTATATATATATATATAACTGGTAACAATCATGTTTATTAATGGGTTGATATAGGAGTATGTTAAACACATATACAACCACATTAGTAAATGTAGTTGATAGGCCTATCAATCACATTAATAATTATTGAATGTATAGTGTTAATATGGCTATTAGAAATTGACTATTTGTTATACTTACTAATAACTATATAAATAATATAAAACACACACATATATAAAAACATTTTTATATCTAACAATAACAAAATTAACATTATTACTAATAATATTTATTTATCTATCACCATTATCTTAATGATTAATATACATTTATTAACCTATTAATATAACTATCAATATCTTTTATACATAATGATGGATTTATTAATCATTCCAACACAAAAACATTAAACTCTAATATTAAATCAATTATTATAAATTCTAATGTTATAAAATCCAAAGATTAATATTATATCTTTAAGAATAATATTATAAAACTTACAAGAAATAGTTTTAACAGTAAGATTAATATTATAAATAACACGATTAATATTATAAATGTTAACATTAAAAAACCCAATACTAAATCGAAATTATATACCTCAATATTAAAAACTCAACATTTTAGACCTCTTACTAAATGCAATATTATAAACCCAAAATTAAAAATTGCAAGTCCATAAATCCAAAAGATTAATATCATAAACCAAAGGGGAAATAAATGCAAGAGTTTAATATTATAAACCCAAAGGAAAATAAACAAAAGGGAAAAATATTAAACCCTAAGATTAATATTATAAACGGTAGGCTTAATATTAAACCCTAGGAATATAAACCCTATGATTAATATTAAAAACCCTAGGATCAATATTATAAACCCTAAAATTAATAAATCAAAGGATTTAATATTATAAACCCTATGAATATATACCCAATTTTTAATATTATAAACCCAAGGAATTTATATTACAAACCTAACAAGTTATAGACCTAGGGGATCAATATTATTAAACCCTAGGACTAATATTATAAACCTTATGAATAATATTATACCCTAGTAATATGAACCCTTAAATTAATAAACCCAAGGGATTGATATCATGAATGCAAGGGAATAATAAACCAAAGGGATTATAAAACCATGAAAAAAATATGAAAGAGGGGGAATTAATATTATAAATCCAAGGGATATGAAACCCTCGCATAAATATTAGAAATCCTAAAATAAACATTACACTATAAGATTAATATTATAAAACTTAGGATTAACATTATAAAACTATCTAATTAAGAAACCCAAGGGAAAAACATTAAATGTTGAGATTAATATAAAATCCTAGGAACATAAACCATAAGATTAATAAACCCAAGAGCTTAATATTTTAAATGAAATCCAAAATACAAGGATTAATATTAAACATTAAGATTAAAGTTACAAACCATATGCTTAATATTAAACCATAGGAATATAAACCTTATGATTAATATTAGAAACCTTAGGATTAATATTAAACCCTAGGAATATATACCTTATGATTAATATTAATAACCCAAGGGATTATAAATGCAAGAGAATAACATTACATCCTAGGATTTTTATTAAACCCTAGGAATATAAACCTTAGGATTAATATTATAAACCTAAGAAATTAATACTATAAATCCAATGAATAAAATTAAGGGATTAACATTAAACCCTAGGATGAATATTAAACCTTTGGAAAATAAACCCTAAAATAAATAAACCAACGGGTTTAATATTGTAACCTTAGGATACTATTAAACCCTAAGAATATATACCCTATGATTAATATTATAACCCTAAGGAATTTATATTATAAAGCTAATGAATTATAAACCTAAGGGATTTATATTAAACCCTACGATTAATATTATAAACCCTATCAATAGTATTATACCCTAGGAATATGAACCCTTATATTAATAAGCACATAAGATTGATCTTATAAACCCAAGGGATTGGTAAACCAAGGAATTAATAAACCCAAGTAAATTGTGTTATAAACCCAAGAAATTTAAATTAAACCCTAGGATTAATATTATAAACCTTATGAATAATATTATACCCTAGTAATATGAACCCTTAAATTAATAAACCTAAGGAATTGATATCATGAATGAAAGGGACTAATAAACTGAAGGGATTATAAAACCATGGCAATAATATTAAAGACAAGGAATTAATATTATAAATCTAAAGGATATAAACCCTCACATAAATATTATAAACCCTAAAATAAACATTAAACCCTCAGATTAATATTATAAAACTTAGGATTAACATTATAAACCTATCTAATTAATAAACCCAAGGGAATAACATTAAACGTTGGGATTAAGATCAAATCCTAGGAACATAAACCATAAGATTAATAAACCCAAGAGCTTAATAGTTTTAACCAAATGGGTTCTAAAATATAAGGATTAATATTAAACACTACGATTAATATTGAACATTAAGATTAATATTATAAACCATATGCTTAATATTAAACCCTACGAATATAAACCTTATGATTAATATTAGAAACCCTAGGATTAATATTAAACCCTATGAATATATACCATATGATTAATATTAATTACTCAAGTGATTATGAACGCAAGAGAATAACATTACACCCTAGGATTATTATTAAACACTAGGAATATAAACCCTAACATTAATATTATAAACCTTAGGATTAATATTATAAACTTAAGAAATTAATACTATAAATTGAAGGAATAAAATCAAAGGGATTAGCATTAAACCCTAGGATGAGTATTAAACTTTTAGAATATAAAACCCTAAAATTAATAAACCAATGGGTTTAATAATGCAAACCCTAGGATAATATTAAACCCTAGGAATATATACCCTATGATTAATATTATAAACCCAAGGAATTTATATTATAAACCTAAGGGATCTATATTAAACCCTAGGATTAATATTATAAACCTTATAAATAGTATTATACCCTAGGAATATGAACCCTTATATTAATAAACACATAGGATTGATATTATAAACCCAAGGGATCGGTAAACCAAGGAATTAATAAACCCAAGTAAATTGTATTATAAACCCAAGAGATTTAAATTAAACCCTAGTACTAATGTTATAAACCTTATAAATAATATTATACCCTAGTAATATGAACCCTTAAATTAATAAACCCAAGGGATTGATATCATGAATGCAAGGGACTAATAAACCGAAGTGATTATAAAACCATGGCAATAATATTAAAGACAAGGAATTAATATTATAAATCCAAGGGATATAAACCCTCACATAAATATTATAAGCCCTAAAATAAGCATTAAACCCTCAGATTAATATTTTAAAACTTAGGATTAACATTATAAACCTATGTAATTAATAACCCAAGGGAATAACATTAAATGTTGGGATTAATATCAAACCCTAGGAACATAAACCATAAGATTAATAAACCTAGGAGCTTAATATTTTAAACCAAATGGCTTATAAACTACAAGGATTAATAGTAAACACTAGGATTAATATTAAACATTAAGATTAATATTATAAACCATAGGCTCAATATTAAACCCTAGGAATATAAACTTTATGATTAATATTAGAAACCCTAGGATTAATATTAAAACCTCGCAATATATACCCTATGATTAATATTAATAACCTCAGGGATTATTAATACAAGAGAATAACATTATACCCTAAGATTAATATTAAAACCTAGGAATATAAACCCTAAGATTAATATTATAAACCTTAGGATTAATATTATAAACCCAACAAATTAATACTATAAATCCAAGGAATAAAGTCAAGGGAATAACATTAAGCCATGGGAATATAAACCCTAAAATTAATAAACCAAAAGGTTTAATATTGTAAACCCTAGGATTAATATTAAACCCTACCAATATATACCCTATGATTAGTATTGTAAACCCAAGGAATTTATATTATAAACCTAATGAGATAAACCTAAGGGATCTATATTAAACCTTAGGATTAATATTATAATCTCTATCAATAATATTATACCCTAGGAATATGAACCCTTGTATTAATAAACCCATAAGAATGATATTATAAACCAAAGGGATCGGTAAACCCAAGAAATTAGTATTATAAACTTAGGGAATTAATATTTTAAGCCATAATATTACAAATTATAAATCTAAGATATTAATATTAAACTTAAAATAAATCCATGAGATTGATATTAATATTAAACCCAAGATATTAATATTCTAAACCAAGGGATTCATAAACCCAAGGAATTTGTATTATATGCCCAAGAGATTTAAATTAAACCCTAGGATTAATATTATAAACCTTATGAATAATATTATACCCTGGGAATATGAAACCTTAGATTAATAAACCCAAGGGATTGATATCATAAATCCAAGGGACTAATAAACCCATGGGATTACAAATGTGTGGGAATAATATTAAACATAAGGAATTAATATTATAAACCCAAGGAATTTAAATATTATAAAACTTAGGATTAACATTAGAAACCTATCTCATTAATAAACGTAGGCGATTAATATTAAAAACCCAAGGGATTTTAAACCCAAGGGAATAACATTAAACCTTAGGATTAATAGGGATTAATAAACCATGGATTAATGTTAAACCTAAGGATTAATATTAAATCCTTTCTCACAATGTGACGTTGGACCATGGTTAAACATGATTGATTTTCATATTGAAACAAGATTTGTCGTAATGTGACGTTGGACCATTGTTGACCATTAATACAACTGCATATACAACCATTGTTAAATGTGGTTTAAGATGGTTGACCATGGTTGATTTTCATATTGAGACAATATTTCTCAAATATTGTGATGTTGGACCATGGATATGAATTATCATGGGTGATGATTGTTGAAAATTGTTTATTTTCATATTGATACAATCTTTGTCACAATGCGACGTTGGACAAGGAGACCTATTTGATTAATAAACCCAAGCAATTAATATGAAAAACCCAAGGGAATAACATTAAACCTTATGATTAATATTAAATCCTAGGAACATAAACCCTAATATTAATAAAACTAAGGGATTAATATTATAAACGAAGGGGAATATAGACTAAAGAGATTAATATTAAACCCTAAGATTAGTGTTATAAACCATGGGAATAAAAACCCTATGATTATTATTAAAAACCTAGGATAAATATTATAAACCAAAGGGATTACTAAAAGCATTGGACTAATATTAAAAACGTGAGGGATTATAAACCGAAGGAAATAACATTAGACCCAACGATTAATATTAAACCCTAGGAATATAAACCCTAAGATTAATATTATAAACCTTAGGATTAATATTATAAAACCAAGAGATTAACACTATAAATCCAAGGGATAAACTTAAGGGAATAACATTAAACTCTAAAATTAATATTAAACCCTATAAATAGAAACCCTAAATTAATAAATCCAAGGGATTCATATTGTAAACCTTGCGCTTAATATTAAACCCTAGGGATATGATTAATATTATAAACCCAAAAAATTTATATTATAAAACTAATATATTATAAACCTAAGGTATCTATATTAAACCCTAGGATTAATATTATAAACCCTATAAATAATATTATACCCTAGGAATATGGACCCTCAGATTAATAAACCCAAGGGATGTTAGACCATGGTTGATAATGGTTGACCATGGTTGACAATGGTGATTTTGATATTGAGACACTATTTGTGTCAATGTGACGTTGGACCATCATTGACCATGATTGACCATAGATGACCATGGTTGACCATGATTGAGCATGATTTTGAGAGAATTTTTGTCACAATTCAACATTTGACCATGGTTGACCCTGATTGAAGATGGTTGACAATGGTTTATTTTCATATTAACATAATCTCTGTTATAATATGAATAAACCCAAGGAATTTATATTATAAAACTAATAGATTATAAACCTAAGGTATCTATATTAAACCCTAGGATTAATATTATAAACCCTATAAATAATATTATACCCTAGTCTTGGATACGGGTTCTCAACAAGGACAATGAGGTGGCGGTCAAACGAAATGGCATGTGGCTAGACCACATGGCCTTCCATAGTCTGGCAAAGTGGTCTAAAACTAGCATTAACAACAGCCATAAATGGCATTTAAGGGGGTGTTGTCTCCAACCTGTAAGCAACCACCCACCTCGGATCTGCGTAAACATGAATTCCAGGGATAATTTTATCACTGCACCTATCCATCATCCTCAGCCACTACAATGCCTCTCCCCTCAATCCACTGCAGCACCCAACGCCGCACTACCACCAGAAGACACTACCGCCTCCTCTGCTGCATTGATTTAGGCTCGAGAATTCACTTTACCTAGAGCCTATCTTGCCATTTTGTTTTCCACTCGACCTCTACTGCTAGTCCCTCCGCTAAGCAACTTGTATATTCGACTGAGGCTCTGCATCACTCTGAGCCCAATCCCGATAGAAATTCTCACACTTCTGGAGCCAACATGCCGAGAATGCATCATCGTATGTGCAGTCGTAGGGGCGAAAGCAGAGGAAGCCTGACCTATCCCCATCATTCTCCAATTTCTAAATCCACTTCCTCTCTGGCCGAGCAGACTATTGGGCGCTACCCAAACACCCGTAGTGGAAGAGGCCACTCTCAATCTTAATGCCTCCATTTGACGCCCCCTGCCTCTCCTCCCAACGGAATTCCTCACATTTCCGCTTCGCCTCCCAGAGGCACTCAATCCAATCCACAGCCGCATCTCCAGACTACCCAATTCACATTTTGTTCATCCCTGAACAGACCCATCATCACTGCCACTATCTCCATTTTCTTTCATGAGACGGAGCAAGCAATTAAGGAATAGGCCACTAAAGGTGGTGGTCACACCAGAGCAATTGAGGAGCAGGCCACCGAAGGTAGTGGCCACACCAAAGCAGAACTAGACATGGCTCAGACGAGCACCCAGGGAGCAGGGAAGAGGCAAATGGAGAAGGATATGGGACATGCGAAGAAGGAGGTGGACAAGGACCAGCACGAAGATGAATCCATGGACCCTTATCATTGTTTCATTGAGGAGTAACATCCCGTGTAGCAGGCAGGCAACACAGAGGCCTCGCAACAAGCAGGTGTCGACATGGAAGATTACAGGTGCTTCATCGTGGAGGAACACCCGTCGTATCCGCCTCCCTCCTAGTTAGCCACTTTGTTTGTTACGTGTTCACCACACTACTCGCCACGTGTTTTCCACACAGCTCGCCACGTGTTCGCCACACAGCTTGCCACATGTCCATTTTTCTCAGGTTTCTAGAACTTTTCTTTCTAGTTTCTTTAATGAGGTTCTGGAAAAAACTGATGGTTTTAGGTTCCTTGGTTAGTTTCTGTTTCACCTTGAAAACTGATAAAAATCTGTGCGCATTTGTTGGTTTCCCCTGCGTGGGCAGCAAGTTAAATTTTGAAATTGCTTTTTGATTCGAACTGGTTTCCCATTATGGGCAATCTAGACTTTGTCTATGCTTCTTTTTGCCATTTCTCAGGCATGGGTAGGCACAGGCTAAGGCCTCAGTGTACAATATTTTTCAGTAATAGAATTAGCCTAACTTAGAAAAAAAATATTATACCCTAGGAATATGGACCCTCATATTAATAAACCCAAGGGACGTTAGACCGTGGTTGATAATGGTTGACCATGATTGACGATGGTTGATGATGGTGATTTTGATATTGAGACAATATTTGTGTCAATGTGACGTTGGACCATCATTGAACATGATTGACCATGGTTGACCATGGTTGACTATGATTGAAGATGATTGACCATGGTTTATTTTCATATTGACAGAATCTTTGTTATAATGTGAATAAACCCAAGGAATTTATATTATAAAACTAATAGAATATAAACCTAAGGTATCTATATTAAACCCTAGTATTAATATTATAAACCCTATAAATAATATTATACCCTAGGAATATGGACCCTCATATTAATAAACCCAAGGGACATCAGACCATGGTTAATAATGGTTGACCATGGTTAACGATGGTTGACGATGCTAATTTTAATATTGAGACAATATTTGTGTCAATGTGACGTTGGACCATCATTGAACATGATTGACCATGGTTGACCATGGTTGAGCATGATTAAGCATGATTTTGGGAGAATATTTGTCACAATTATACATTTGACCATGGTTGACTATGATTGAAGATGGTTGACCATGGTTTATTTTCATATTGACATAATCTTTGTTATAATGTGACATTGGACCATGTTTCACCATGAATGATCATGGTTGACGATGATTGACAGTGGTTTAACATGGTTGATTTCATATTGAGACAATCTTTTTCACAATGTAACATTGAAACATGGTTGACCATGGCTGACCATGATTATAAACCCAAGGGATTTATATTGAACCTTAGAATTAATATTATAAACCCCATTAATAATATTATACCCTAGGAATATGGACCCTTAGATTAATAAATCGAAGGGATTAATATTATAAACCTAAGGGACTAATAAATACAATGGATTAATACTAAAAACCCAAGGGATTATAACCCAAGGTAATAATATTAAACCCAAGGGTTTAATATTATAAACCAAAAGTATATAAACCCTAAGATAAATATTAAAAACCCTAAAATAAACATGGTTGACTATCGTTGACAATGGTTTATTTTCATATTGACACAATCTTTGTCAATGCGATGTTGGACCATGATTGAACATGATTGATTTTCATATTAAGAAAATATTTGTCGCAATGTGATGTTGAACCATGGATGACCATGGTTGATTTTCATATTGAGACAATCTTTGTCCCAATGTGACGTTGTACCATGTTTGACCATGGATGACCATGGTTTTCATAATGTCACATTGGACCAAGAGACCATCTCCGTCACAATGTGACCATGATTATTGACCATGGTTGACCATGATTAAGAATGGTTGATTTTCACATTGAGACATCTTTGTCACAATGGGACGTTGGACCATGGTTGATTTTCATATTTACCATGGTTGACCACGATTGACCATGATTGATTTTCATTTGAGACAATATTTGTCACAATGCGACATTTGACCATGGTAGACCATGATTGAAGATGGTTGACATGGTTGATTTTCATATTGAGACAATATTTCTTATAATGTGATGTTGGACCATGTTTGACCATGAATGGCCATCGTTGACGATGATTGAACATGGTTGATTATCATATTGAGACAATCTTTATCACAATGTGACGTTGGACAAAGAGACAATCTTCGTCACAATGTGAACATGACTATTGACCATGGTCGACCATAGTTGACAATGATTGACCATGGTTGATTTTCACATTGAAACAATCTTTATCAAAATATGACATTGAAACATGGTTGACCATGGTCGACGATGGTTGACCATGGTTGATTTTCATGTTGAGACAGTCCTTTCACAATGTGATGTTGGACCATGGCTGACCATGATTGACGATGGTTGATTTTCATATTAGCCATGGTTGACCATGATTGACCACGGTTGACCGTAATTGACCATGATTAATTTTTATATACAATCTATGTGACAATGTGACATTTGAATAAATATTATAAACCCTAAAATAAACATGGTTGTCCATCGTTGAGCATGGTTGATTTTCGTATTCACATAATCTTTGTCACAATGCGACGTTGGACCATGGTTGGCCATGATTGATTTTCATATTGAGATAATATTTTCCACGATGCGACGTTGGACCATGGTTGATTTTCATATAGAGACAATCTTTGTCACAATGCAACACTGGACCATGATTGACCATGAATGACCATGGTTTTCATAATGTGACATTGGAGCAAAATACAATGTTCATGACAATGTCACCATGATTATTGACCATGGTTGACCACGATAATATTATTTCATGTTATTAAT
>APFE030468559.1:79468-128332 GCA_000404065.3 Pinus taeda
AAGCAGATGGAGGCGGAACAGAATCTGGCAATTTTCTGCCCCCGATGCAGAAGAAAACATAGCCACAAGGAATGTCCACTAGATACAGTTCAAACATGTGCTATCTGTACGAAAGACCACCTCACTGAGAGCTGCCCCTCACTTCCTGGATTGAAGGCAATATACAAGGAAGCGGAAGAAGAACCAGAGCCAACATACTTTGTTAACCAACATCGCCAATGGCAACCCAGGCAATCTGGTATGTTTTCGGACCCAACTTCTTCTTTCCAGCCTCCGCAGTATAACGCTCAGCAATATGGTATGTGGAAGAACCAATCTACACCCCCATTCCCGAACTGGTCATCACAGCTGTTTCCTTCTCCAAATCCATGGATGAATCAGACAAGCCAATTCGGCTGGCCCAATTTTCCTTACACCCCACCATATTGGCAGAATAACTCATATCCTCCACAATGGATTCCCCCTACTTCACAAGGTTCACCCTGGCAGACAAATTGGCCAAAATCAACATATCAGTCAAAATGAACTATTCCACTCCCTCAACCGACTCTGCCAGCCTTACAACAAAACCCCCAGTCTAATCTGAGGCTGCAACTCCCAGCCCAACCCAATCCCAATCCTAATAATAGACCGGTCCAATCCCTCCAAATCATAGAAACATCAGAAATCAGACCTGACCTAAGGGAGTGCAATGATCTTCAGTTAAGATCTGGAAGTATAATAGAAACAGAGGGAGACAAAACAATTCACATTGAAGATCAGTTACCAATAGAACAACCGCCACAACAAGAGGGTGTAAATAAAGAACAGACCCATCAACAAGCAAGTACATCCTCTCCTCCTTTCCCGGAATGATTAGTCATACCACGACTAGTACAATATCCAGACTTTGACATTCTGGGAGAGTTACAAAACCTGTACATAAAAATTCCATTCCTCCAAGCCATTCAAGACATTCCTATATACGCAAAAACTATAAAAGAACTGTGCATAAAGAAATCAAGGAGGAATACAACAACTAACCCTAGAGTCCAAGTAGTCGGTACTTTATCCGACTTGTTATCAGGAAAAGAGACACCTATCAAATACGAAGATCCCGGAAATCCAATTGTAACTGTCCAAATCTATGGTCAAACCCTGACTAACACTTTAGTTGATCTAGGAGCTGCAATCAATATTTTGACAACCTCTACCTGCCAAAAGCTTGGCATCACATCAGTAGAACCTACTTCTACTTTGCTAGAATTGGTAGATCGATCTGTAGTTCGACCAAAAGGTACTCTATATGATGTCATGGTTTCTGTAGATTCCTGGGAATATCCAACCGATTTCTTGATAATTAATCCAAAAACCCGACTGGATGGACACCCGCTAATTCTAGGAAGACCTTGGCTTGCTACTGTTGATGCCTACATTGGCTGTCGGTAGGGAAGCATGACCATAACTAAAGGGACCAGACGTTAAAAATCTAGTTCTATATCCTCCAACACAGCCAAGCCTTCCAATGATCAAAACTAATCAGTATCATGTGTCATACCTTACTAACAATATCAGATCCCCATTGACTGTACAGAAGGCTTTAGATTTTAAAGATCAAACAGAAGATGATGCCATCAATAACTTCATTAGTCAAACTGAATGTAGATCTCACACACAGTGTTTTATGATAGAAGCAGCGTTTGATAGTGAGCTAGAAGAAGACCCTTTAAAAGATGTGCATGACCAAACAATACCAGTGACTTTTGTTGCCAATATTAAAGCAGTGGAAATTGAACCGAGTAAAACTCTAAATATCAATGCCAACCTTACACTAGACCAAGAAACAAAGCTCGTTAATCTGTTACGAAAATATCAAGGAGCATTTGCGTGGGATTACCCTGACATAAAAGGGATTGACCCTCAACTATGCACCCACCACATCTATATAGAAAAAGATGCAAGACCTGTTCGTCAGCCGCAAAGAAGACTCAACCCCCATCTAAAAGAGGTAGTAAAAGCCGAACTTCAGAAACTTTTAGATGTTAATTTTATCTACCCCATCTCCGACAGTAAATGGGTCTCTCCCCTGGTGGTGGTACCCAAGAAAAATGGAAAATGGAGGATTTGCGTGGATTACAGGGAGTTAAATAAAGCCACACAGAAGGATCACTTCCCTCTCCCATTTATAGATAAAGTATTGGACACTTTGGCAGGAAAGAAATTTTTTTCTTTCCTGGACGGCTTCAGCGGATATAACCAAATCCAAATTGCCCCTGAAGACCAGGATAAAACTACCTTTACTTGCCCTTGGGGAACATTTGCCTATCGAGTACTACCCTTCGGCCTCTGCAATGCCCCTGCTACATTCCAAAGGGTTGTCCTCAGCATCTTTGCAGATCTAATAAACGATGGACTTGAGGTGTACATGGATGACTTTACACCATATGGAGAAGATTTTGACCCAGCTCTAGATACCCTGGAAAAAGTCCTACAACGTTGTATCGCTACCATGCTTTGTCTGAGCCACGAAAAATGTTACATGATGATAACAGAAGGGCTCATTCTAGGGCACTATGTTTCAGCAGCTGGCATCCAGGTAGACCCAGCCAAAATCCAGATTCTTTTGCTTATCCCTACCCCCACTACTCAAACAGAGGTATGCAGCTTTCTTGGATTTTCTGGGTATTACAGATGATTTATAGAACATTACTCACGTATTGTTGCACCTCTATATGCTCTAACTGGCAATGTTGATTTCTTGTGGATAGAAAAATGCGACCAGGCTTTTAAGGAATTGAAGAAGCTTGTATCAACAGCCCCAGTCCTCCGAGGACCAAACTGGAATTTGCCATTCCAAATCTCATCTGATGCCTCGGATACAGCAATTGGTGCAGTCCTGGGGCAAGAAGAGGACAAGAAACCATATGCTATCTACTACATCAGCAAAAACTTATCCTCTGCCGAACTCAATTATACTGTCACTGAAAAGGAATTCCTGGCCGTAATACATGATGTCAACAAATTTAGACATTATATCACAGGCTACCCCGTTGTGTTATATACCGATCACTCTGCTATCAAATATT
This sequence comes from Pinus taeda, assembly GCA_000404065.3. Lineage (NCBI taxonomy): Eukaryota > Viridiplantae > Streptophyta > Pinopsida > Pinales > Pinaceae > Pinus > Pinus taeda. The sequence continues at coordinate 82,534 of APFE030468559.1, forward strand.
TGGAAAATAAACCTGTTACGAATGCTAGAATAACCAGATGGTTGATCTTATTGCAGGAGTTCGATATCACAATCAAGGACCAACCTGGAAAGGACAACCCTGTAGCCGATTTTCTCTCACGAATACCAAAGTCAATTGAAATAGCAGCGGTAGAAGATCAATTTCCTGATGAACACCTGTTTGTTGTTGCTGTTCGAACACCTTGGTATGCTGACGTCGCCAATTACCTTGCGGTAGGTAATCTACCAAAACACTTAACCCCTCAGGAACGTAAGCAGATTGTTCAGAAGAGCACTCGATTTTCGTGGATTGGAGGCCATTTGTTCCATACAGGGGCAGATATGCAAATCAGGAGGTGTATTCGAGAAGACGATATCTTCGACATTTTAAAAGCTTGCCATGACAGACCATGCGGGGGACACTTTGCTAAAAAGAGAACAACACATAAAGTATTACAGTCAGGATACTATTGGCCTACAATTTTCAAAGATGCGAAAAAATTTGCACAAGCCTGTGACAACTGCCAGCGAGCAGGGAGACCTGATCAAGCCAATGAAATACCTCTGAGACCACAATTGGTCATTGAGCCATTTGAACGATGGGCTCTCGACTTCGTCGGGCCCATTAATCCATCATCAAATCAAAGGACATGCATTCTAGTGGCGAAAGACTATGTTACTAAATGGGTCGAGGCTGAATCACTGCCTAAGGCTACAGAAGACTCTGTAATACAATTCTTGTTCCATTTGTTTGTACGTTATGGACTTCCGAGAGAAATAATCACAGATGGTGGACCACAATTTGTTGGAAATAAATTAGCTGCAACACTTAACAATTATCATGTCCAACATAAGATCACTACCCCATACCATCTGCAGGAAAATGGGCAAGTAGAAAGTAGTAATAAGGTAATATAATCAATCTTAACAAAAACCATTGCATCGAATAGGCGTGATTGGGCCGCTCGACTACCTGAGGCACTGTGGGCCTATAGAACCACATGGAGAAGTACTGCAATCTATTCACCTTATCAATTAGTGTTTGGAAAACAACCAATCTTCCCCATAGAATTCGAAATCCAAACGCTACGAACTGCACAGGAAGTCGGCCTAGATCTGAGTGAGGCGCAAATCAATCGATTACAGCAGATTAATGAATTGGACGAAATTAGGCTCTCTGCATTACAAAACACAACATTAATTCAACAGCAGCAATCTAAATGGCATGATGCACTTATCAAGAATAAAGTCTTTCATGAAGGAGACTGGGCTTTGTTATACGACTCTCGGTTTCAAGACTTCCCGGGGAAACTCCAGACGCGTTGGTTAGGACCATGCGAAATCCAGAAGGTATATGATAACGGGACCCTTACCCTGATCACAATTGACGGTTCTGGATATGCATTCAAAGTAAATGGCCACCGAGTTCGTCTCTATCGAAAGCCACTCACTCGGGAATCATTCTGTCAGCAGCTACGACAAGATAATGATTTGGAAATTTTAGGAGGGGAAGCAAAATCTTCCTCACCTATAACTTAAGCAATTCATTTTTTTTCATAACTTGTACATAACATCCTGTATATATGCTATTTTGATTTTTTGTTTGCGTTCTAAGTATTTTTGCTGTTCCACTTGTGTGTTTTTGCTGTTCCTTTGCGAAAAGGAACAGCACTGGTGTGTTTTTGCTGTTCCTTTTCAAAAGGAACGACATTCATGTGTTTTTGCTATTCCTTTGTGAAAAGGAACAACACTGGTGTGTTTTTGCTGTTCCTTTTCAAAAGGAACAACATTCGTGTGTTTTTGCTGTTCCTTTTCAAAAGGAACAACATTCGTGTGTTTTTGTTGTTCCTTTTGAAAAGGAACAACATTCGTGTCTTTTTGCTGTTCCTTTTCAAAAGGAACAACATTCGTGTGATTTTGCTGTTCCTTTTTAAAAGGAACAACATTTGCGTGTTTTTGCTATTCCTTTGCGAAAAGGAACAACATTTGTGATATTTTGTTGTTCCTTCGTGAAAAGGAACAACACTTGTGAGATTTTGCTGTTCCTTTGCGAAAAGGAACAACACTTGTGATATTTTGTTGTTCCTTTTCAAAAGGAACAACACTTGTGTGTCTTTGTTGTTCCTTTGCGAAAAGGAACAGAACTTGTGTGATTTTGTTGTTCCTTTGCGAAAAGGAACAGCACTTGGGTGTTTTTGTTGTTCCTTTGCGAACAACACTTGTGTGTTTTTGCTATTCCTTTGCGAAAAGGAACAACATTTGAGTGTTTTGTTGTTCCTTTGCGAAAAGGAACAACATTTGAGTGTTCTGTTGTTCCTTTTCAAAAAGAACAACATTTGAGTGTCTTTGCTGTTCCTTTCTCAGAAGAAACAACATTTGTGATTTTTCGTTGCTCCTCTCAAAGAAATGGTATCTTACGAATGGATTCTTCTCTCAAGAATGCCATCAGCATGTTTTTGCCCTTATTGGGATGCTTTGCGACCATGGTCTCCTCAATATTTTAGATACAACAATGAATTTATGCAATGAACATAAACCATGATATACCGAAATCAGCACATCATAAATCGCTATTACTATGAAGCCAGTATGCATAAGAGGACAAGAGGAGGGACATGAACTTTTCATCTTCACTGTCACTATCTTATTACCGAACCCTCGTTGGTGATTTTTATCATGACGATTTCCTTAAAAATCTTTCTTGATTATTACTGAGGAGTAAGAACAAACGATTTATATCTGTCTGTTGGGATCATAAGACTTCTTCCACCATTCCCCGCTCTTAAGGAGTGCGGAACCACCCTTATGTGGAAATAAACAAAAAAAAAGAGAAGTGCTCTGCAAAAGAAAACAAAAACAAAATATGAAATTGTCAAATGCAGGATAGGGGGTCTCATTGACAGCCAGCCTACCATGATCATAAGGATGGAAGCAAAGTGGCATTCCCATTACGGCCACCACACCAGGGATATGGTCCGAAGGTAAATTAACAAGCAAACCTTGGAACAGGGGGTCTCATCACGAGCCGGCCTGACCACGTTTCGCGCCTACCTTGTGAATGGCATTATGGCTATCTGGTTACCAATCCAGCATAATGGCCTGCATTTTTGACAAAGCACTCTTCAAGATATACACAAAGGATCATGGTTCCGAAGGGTGAAATAAACAACTCTGCCAAGGTTATGAACACCTGTTGGTAGTAGAGCTCTGTTAATGGCATAGAAGTCGTAATACTTACACCAACAGGTATGATATTAAATTTTCTTGTCTCTTATATCCTTTGCATAAATCATATGTCACACCCCGATGTATATATCACATGAATATTTATTACCACCAATCATGGCAACGGAACTGACAATTACTACTGAAGACTTCGTACATTTGATAGGCGTCCAATCCCCTAGTTCCTCATTATGTCACGCAGGCTCTTATATAAAACGCGATCTACCTTTTTGCCTTGGTTTCAGCATCTCGTTGTTTTTCTAAAACATGGCATAATTCCATATGCTGTTCTTTATGATTTGACTTTCGACTGGCTGTTGCTCCTCTCTTTGACAGCTGGGGACAGCCTATCAGATCGCGAGGGGGAGGTAACCTCATTACTCCATAGATTACGTGGCTGCACACCATTCGGGCAAGATAATGTACGAAGGGATGGCATGGTTTAACGGTATGATGATTCCATTCTACGGAGATTTCCGTCCACGATCCTTTTTTCATTGCATGCTCGGTGATATTTTCCAAAATTTGACAACGATCATCCTCTCTGCGTCGCAAACACCGCAAGCAGTTGCTGTTCCATTTCTGAGTAGAATCATGGGTGGAAAGAGTGTCCGAAGCGAACCTCACAAGCTGACAGTCTCCGTTACTGCTCACAAAATCCTGGAAAACGCAGGATGGTTGAATTACTTTAGCCACCTGCAAGAATCAAACGAAGCAGTGGCGCTGGAATTCCTACAGAATTTGCAGGAAAAGTACTCCATAGTAGGAGGAAAGCGGGTAGCAGTTACGGAGGATATCATCGTAGAAGTTTCAGGATTACCAGCTACTGGACCCATATGGATGCTGAAGAAGGAAAGATTACAAAAAGCTATGGAAATTTTCCAGGACGAAGGCCAAAGCTTGACAGTCAAAGGGAAAGGAGTTCTGCCGGCAACACTAGGGGAACCCTAGACTGAGCTAGCGAAGACAGTGCAAAGTTACATCACCTGCGAAGGGAGAAAACACGTGGTAAGGCCTCGTCACCTGAAACTTTTAGCTGTTTTAAAAGGAAAATGCTCTGTAAATCTCCCTGCACTTTTAAATTCGCTACTACATGACGCGGCCCGAAGCCTGAAGAAGGCCCAGCACATAGATGCAGTTGTTAGCCACCACGGACTGATTCGGTTGATAGTGAGCCACAGTCTCACCCAACATCAAAACACTTGGGAGGAGCTTATTGAAATAGTCGAGGGGGGATTGGCTGCACCACCCCCAAAACTTGAACAGTCCTCCAGCACGCCGGAACGATCAGAAAGACGCAAGGAGTCAGCAGCAGAAAGACATGCTGCTTCAAAACGGAAACAACCCTCCGGTACGCCAAAACGACCAGAAGAACCTAGAGAACTCGCTGGCACACCCAACCAACCTGAAAGACCAAGGAAGTCAGCCTGGTTGGCTCGGATACGAGGAAGGCTGGAAAGGATTCAGGGAACCACGGCCCATCCAAATGAAATTGCGGACGAACCTCCAGAACTAGAAGGAGGACCCTCCGAAGAAAATGCTGAGCAATCGGAGGCTGAGACTGACCAGCCGAAAGGAGAAATTGAAAAAGGAGATGAGCACTCTGAGGAAGAAATGGCCACTGAACAGAGAAACCAAGAAGATGAGCACTGAGAGGAAGAAGTGGCCACCGAACAGGGCAATCAAGAAGAAGAAATAGCACATCCAGGGGGTAGCTCGTTGCAGGACCCTCCAGGTGAGGAGGAATTAGCAGCAGTTCTGGCCAATATGGGAGAATATGGCCAGCCCTCCAGCACAGGAGGTGTCCCTGACGATCCCGCAGAGGAAGAATTACCTGAGGAAATGTATGCAGAAAAGGCAGGGGAAGAAAACCTGCATGGTTATGATAATGAAATGGAAGACAACAATCAGGGACAATCTGTCCCCAGAACGCCGGAAGATATCCCAGATGAAGAAGGAGTGAGCTTATGGACCAAACCCTTTGCCGAGGCAAAGGAAATTAAAAAATTAAGAAAGAAACAGCAGAGGTTGCTGTGCACTATAGCCAAGCTCTGGCAGCAAATTCGAATTTTGAAAGCCAATTTGAGAATACAAAAGACCGCAGGGAAAAGGAGGAGGACCACGGTAGCAAGAACCTCGAGGACAAGAACCCGTTTTGTTGGTCGAAACCTCATCAGGAGACCTACTGCCGAGGAACAGTCTGCTATTCCAAATAATAATGAGGAACAGGGTGTTGTTCCAAATGACATGGAAGAACAAACGGAGGGACAGACTGCTGTTCCATCTGGCCCTGAAGAACGGATGGACATTCCAATGGAACAACAAGAGGCTCCGATGGTAGGAGGACCACAGCAACCCTTTATTCGCGTTAAGAAAGAAACAGAAAGCAAATAGGTCCAAACAGAAGCACCACCCTCGGGGGTAATTCGAGTCCTAAACTCCAAGCAACGTAATAGAAAGGTCCAGGTTAAACTTCCAGCCTCTACGGCTTTGTGGAAAAAGGATCCAAAAACTAGGACCTTGCATAAAATGATGAAGGAAGCTCAGCAAGAAGTTGAGCAGCTACGAGAGAAAACAATCCCCAGGGAAAGATACGAAGAGCTACAACAGCAACTTCGGGACATTAGTCAGTCCGAGAGCCAGGCCTTTGAAGGATGGCAAAAGGAGCAGGAAAAGGTTGCTAAGGTAACTTGTCGATTAGATAGTGTTGTTAAGCAGATGGACACCGTGTGTTCCTTATATAATGACATTTTGACTTGTAGGGCCCCTGCTAAAAATTATGCTTTATTTTTTCTTGAACGATATCTGAGATTAAAAATAAAAGTCGTTAGGGCAGGAGCACCTATCCACATCAACACCGTTAATGACTTTATAGACTGTTGTAAGCACTATGGAGTTAAAGTTCAAAGGTTATTATGTGAGTTTTACCTGCATAATATTGTGCTAGACCAGGAAACTGATTTAAATCCTGGCCCTTTTGTTGGCGATATACAACTCCAAGCCTTTATCTCATTTGGGGTTAATAAGTTGAAATGGCTCAAAGCTTACAACACCTTCCAGAGACAAGAGAACAACTTAGATTTATGGGTACGAGCTGAACCTAGAGACCCAGTGACGCTATGGAGAGAGCATAGGAGTCTGATGAGGATCCCAAGTGTCATTGAGATATTAGGTCCCATGCACGAAGACTTGATCCGAAATAGTCTGGAATACTTCTTGACTATTAAAGACCTTGCCATCGATGCTGCAAAATTTCGATACCGGACCTCTAACCCAAACATCCAGCTCAGGGAACCCTTCAAATAGGAGAATTTTGAGCTGGCTGCAAGCCGATTGAGTCTCTATGGGGAACGGATTCTGCGAGCAGGGCCATCTTGGTTGGGGTATCGATTTCGCAGTCCAATTATTTGGCACCCTGCACCCAGATATCAGGCCTTATATGAGATGCCTGCAGATCAAATAGATCAGCTCTTTGACCATCTAGTTTCTCATCATGGTTGTCGGCCTCCTCGTGAGATCCCTTCTCCGGCCTATTCTCTCACTGCTTTGCATGTCAATTATAACGTTTTCATGAGGCCATGAAACAGGGTAAGTAGGGGGGTGTGTGGAGCACATGGAAGGTATGCTTTTGATAAGCAATCTAGTGGTTTTTCAATAACAATTCTAACTTTTTTTGTATCATGAGTTCAAAGAAGATAAAGGATTTTGATAAAATATGCGAAAACAGAGAAAGGAAGCTCAAGTGCTGATAATTGACGTTTTCTATGCAGGAAGACGTGGAAACAGGGGATTGTCGATCAAAAGCAAGGAGCAAAGGGAAAATAATTGTTGTCCCTCCAGCAGGGCACTGGATGTGGACGAGATCAAGCAAAATTAGAGCCGAATAGCCCGGGGAATTATGCGGGATACCGGGTCGGAGAACGCAAGAAGGAAAACAGAAGAATTGAACAATTAGCAAATCCATCAGGATCTTTGATCCTGAGGGATCGCTGCTTTAACTTATCTTTTTGATTGTCTAGATACCTCCGTCATTTCTGTTATATAAAGGCACCATGTCATTGAGCAAAGGACGATTGTTTTTTATGATTCTAAGTTTCAGAACAAACTGTGATCATTGAGTCTCGCTGAGACCTGACTTTGCATACTTTTGATGCGATTAATATAGAAGGCTTGGTGTTCATTTCGTCTCTACATCTGGAGTAACTTAAGGCAGTGTACCCTTGGCAGCTCAGGGCCCGGCTCCGAAGGACACTTGCTTTTGTATTATTATACGGTGATTTGTGTGTGATTTGTTTATTTATGTTATTTAAGTAATCTAATACATCTTTTATGTGATATGCTATGATTGATATGTGAATGATTTCTTTATCTCATGTCTCTGCACTGTACAATTGGATCTATTTGAGTTGCACCTTTCGGTTATCTCTGTAACAGAATGTTAGCCTGAATGTATCGTTATTAGATCCATGTGAAATAGTATTTGTGAGACTTCCAAGCCATATTACTTCGTTCAGAAGCGTAGTCATATCATTTATTATTCTCAGATTGCTGTAGTGGTATAGAACATGTACATATGGATGAGAATTGTTGTTTCATAATTCATTGAGAATTGTTGTTCCATTTGATTACTGTTGTTCCATTTGATTACTGCTGTTCCATTTATTGTTGTTCCATTTCCAGATTGCTGTTCCATTTTACTTTCCACCATTTTATTTACCTGCCTTTGTTGTTTATGGTGTGAGAGAAGGTCTAAGGCTGTAGTGAGCCTCAGCAAGACGCTGCTTATCTCCCAGACCTATAAGTCCATGCTCTAATTTCCTTTCTTCATCAGTTTCTAAAGGGATGGGTTATTGCTTCCGTACCCTTGACTGATCAACTGCCTTGTGTGATTCTATATTTTGAGTTAGTTTAGTTATAGCTTAGCATCTGTTTCCTTTCGAATCATTAGAACACTATACTACTGAGCATTACTCGAACAAATAGCCTCGGATTGAGCTACTCCTTGCAATAGCAAATCGTTCCCGGATTGACTTATTAATGTGGGATAATTAGTGGTGTGAGAGACCCTAGTTACAGCTCTACAGTTGGAAGAGTCCTTTGAGGTCCTCACCAATCTACAAGAGGACCCTAACATCCAGCGCTTAGAGACAGAGGCATGTGAGCTCTAGCAACAGTATGACAGTATCAAAGGGACTGCGTAGATAGTGGACCTCAATCAGAGTCTCACGCGAATGCAACAGTCCAAATCACTGAAAGAGCAGGTGGACGTAGCACGACATAGAGAAGTAGTCTTTAAGGTACACGTTCAACCTTGGATAGACAAGGCCTTTGTCATTACATCAACAATTGAAGGCAAACTTACACAAATGTAAGGAACATAGGAACAAATGCATGACAGTAGTTCCAACACCATGGTCTCGGATCAACGTGTATATGAGATTTAGCAGGAATCCGCTTAGTGTGCTACTAACATTACAACTATTCAAGAAGAGTTGGAGGGTCTCCACGTGAAGATATCCGCATTGAAAGACTTACTAGAGGGTGAGTCACAATATTTGTGTTTGGAGCTTATTGGGTGGGGAATCCCCCCAAGGCATGTTTTTGGGCTTAAAGCCCATGTTTTGATTATGTCCATTGTAAATACTCCGTGATTTGTGGGTGTGGAGCGCGAAGTCATAATAGAGTCACAGGGTTGTCTGCTATTGGTTTTGTAATGTAATGTCAGTTTGAAGGATCTACCCATGGTACACAAACCATGGGATTGTATAAATAGAGTGAGGCTCTAAGTGTAGAAAGAAGATCTAAGCATGGTGAGTCTAAGGGATTGATGAAGCATTGATTCAAGTGCAAATAGAGTCTTTGGGTTGGAGAGTAGGAGAAGGCTCTGTGGCCAAGTGCAAAGAGGCCTATTAGTCAGTAGTTGAGTGTGTGGACCCCTGTAGCTGAGTGCATAGGGCAGGTCGAGTCTGTAACCATGGGAAGAACTAATAAAAGAGAAGTTATACCATATTTCTGTGTATATTTTTTTGTTTTATATTATTGGGTATGAATTGGAAGTTTACTATTTATTTGCAATGCAAACTCATATGAATGTGATGTATAAATAAATATAACATAAGGCGTCCATTTACGTGAAGATAACTAACTAGTGTTAGAATGTAAGTAGGATCTCAGGTGTGACTTAGGGAAATAGTGCAGAGCGTTGCTCCACCACTGCAGAAGCCCCACAACCCCTGGTTAGGGCTGCATGAAGGTGAATATATCAGGCAATGAAGTCTAGGGAAGTGTGCAAAGTAACCTCCATGAAGGGGCTAACATTTGGACCAAATAAAACCTTCAAACGTCTCAAGGGTATGGAGACCTAGTTCCAGCACACCCCCCCCCCCATACAACTTCGGGTGAGACCTCAATCCATGCTCTATGGTTCCAAAAGGGCCAATAGTACAGGGATTTGTTTTTCTAATTAACTCTGAACCTGGTTCAAGCCCCAACAAGCCAACAATACCTCGCTTTCATTGAGTTTGCATACAACCATGGTTATCAGGAGTAACTGAGGATGAGTCCTTTTGAGGCATTATATGGGTAGAGTTGTAACACTCCCATTAGTTGGACTGATGCAGTTAGCAGAGTATTGATTAGACTAGATATGTTCACAAACATGGAATAGGATATGAAGGTGACCAAGAATAATCTCAAGGTAGAACAGGATAGGTAGAAGCATTATGCAGACACGAACATGTTGTTCAAGGAGTTCCAGGTTGGGGCAAAGGTCTACTTGCACATCAAATTGAAGAAGAGCTCCCTACAGATTGGCTCATGTGCCAAGTTGGCACCATGGTTTTATGGAACCTTCAGTATTATTGAGTGGATTGGGCTAGTAGGCTATCGACCTGCATTTCCTCTGACAGTGAAATTCGATGATGTTTTCCATGTATCTTTTCTTAGGAATTATGTTAATGTTGTTGATCATGTGATTGACTAGTTTGTATTTTAGGTGGAACTAGATGGAGAATTCCCACCATAGCCTCAGTGTATATTGCAAAAAAAGGTATTCATGCTCTAGAATTGAGAAATAGAGCAAGTTAAAGTGCAATGGAAGCACTTTGGGCCTCATGAAGCCACATGGGAGATGGAAGATCAGATGGGGGCTATGTATCCTTCCTTGGTTTTCGGTTGAGGCAAAGTAGTGTGACATGTTGGTTTGGTATTTTCTTATGGAGTTTTGGTATTTTCTTATGGTGGTTTGGTATTTACTTTATAGTGGTTGATATATTCTTTATGATGGTTTGATATATGCTATATGGTGTTTTGATATATGCTTTGGTGTATGATTTGACATATGTTATGGTATCTATAGTTTGATGATGTTACTATATGTGCACCCGTGTATGGATGTAAATACTGTAACGAGTTATATTATAAAGCTCCATTATTGAGTACGAGTATCATGTTATTATGTTATCATGTCATTATCTTATCATGATGTTGTGATGTTATATGAGTTGTCACTCAATAGGATGATCATTGTAAATATTGTAATGAGTTATGTTATAAAGCTTGACTATGCGGTATGTTGTCATGTTGTCATGATATTTTTTATCTTGAGCATATATTTCATTGTAAATATTGCATCGAGATGTGTTATAAATCTCTATGAGTGATATGTCTTCTTTCAACAGGTTGCTAAGGTATATGTACGATTGAACACCAAGGACGGTGTCCCCCAAGTGCGAGGGTTTTGTAACATCCCTCGTGAAAATTCCATGTAATAAAGTTGAAAAAAATAACAATGGATGAATGGGACACGCATTCCAAGTTAAATTTTGGGTGAGACATCCTATGGGGTGTTCATTTGGTTGTTTATGGCTAAGGAAATTGACAAAGGCAATGGATAAGGTATTAAAAGGAAAAATGGCATTTTTCACACATTTATTTATGAAAATAATTGAAATTAGGAGAAAATGGAGGCGAAAGGTCACAGGTTGCATGTGGGGAGGAAAATGAAGGAAAATAGTGGAAAATGAAGAAAATATAGGCCTTAGTAATAAAAAGGCTTTTGAAGATCATTTGGTAACCTTTTGCTAGTTTAGTGTTGGATCTCTCCCATTATTCTCTCTCTCTCTCTCTCATACTCTTGGATACATAGAGATTTCTTGGAACACTCTTGGAGGGTGTGGCATACTTTGATTCATGGAAAAAGAAGGCAAAGGAAAAGTAGGAAAGTGCTAGAAGGCACTGACATCAACAACTACATCAGATTTTCTTGTAGGTATCGGGTTGCATGTATGATTTCTTCACTAGTTTTGGAATGCATGGCATATGCATGTGGTTTCTTGGTTGTGATATATCATTGGCATGGTGTATCACCTATATCGATAGTGGATTGCCTAGACTTGTGATTTCTTGGATAGTCATGGTGATTGTGGATTTAGTTTCATTATATTATTTTGGTTGGTTCTCATGTTTCCTTAGCTTGTGCTGAGTTACTAGTCCTCAAATCCCTTGTTGGACAAATTCTCTGGAAGCCCTTGGTGGGTTGAGTTACTAGTCCTAGAAGCCTTTGTTGGACAAACACTTTGGAAGCCCTGTATAAGTTGTTGGTTGAGTTACTAGTTATGGAAGCCTTGGTTGGACAAACGCTCCGAAAGCCCTGGAGGTCTTGGATGGAGACCATTCCAATTATGGTTTTGGTGATGTCCAACCATGAAGTGGAATCACTATTTTATGAGTTGAGGTGGATGGCCTCTGGAAACCTTCGATGAGTTTTGACTGATGTATTTTATGAGATCGCACATTTATGCTTTGAATATGGCATGGGGGTGGATGGCTAGAGAGAGATTTGGCTCAGTGATTCTACGGTCGAGTGCAATGTGGTAGTCCCATCTCTTGCTATCATTAAATCATTTCCCTTGATTTTCATGTGTAGATTTATTGATGTATTTATGGATTTGATCGCTATCATCTTTATTTTATTTATGTTCCTATTATGCTGGTTATATGCACATTCTATGGAAGCATTTATGTATGACTCTCAACATGTTTTTACTTGTATGTGAATGGATAATGTGTCTATGAGATAATAGATGATAGTGCAACAAATGGAATGAGGGAAAAATGATTCATATAGATCCTTAGATAAGTATGAGATCCCTACACTTAACTTTGTTATTTACACCTATAGGTTACATGTCAATGATATGTTTGACGAAATGACTATCATGGCTAGTAGGCTTCTAGTCAAGGTCTTGAACAAGTATTTTCTTTAGTACTATCATTTCCATGTTACTTTACTGATTTGAGGAGTTGAATCAGTTGTAGGTAGCGACTTAGGCTCTAGGCCTGAAAAAGTGACTCAAATCTTGGAGTCGCTGGCACAACATTAACAATTTTGGTCCACAGTCACTGGTAGGTAGTCCAGTGAGAGAAAAATTAGGTTGCTAGTCACTACCTTGCAATAGCATGAGAGAGACTACGGCCCAAAAGACCTAAACCAATACTGGGACATGGGGATAGGTTGTCTTAGTGGCTAAATTGTCTTCTAAGGGTTTTTTTCATGATGTTGGATGTATGTATGGTGTGTTTCCATCAGTTACACTTCCTTAATGTGACATAGGAGGTTGAATCATATCATAATGGCCTCTCATTGCATTTTTACCTTAGCTAGCTAGTTGCTTTGGTGGACGTGGGAGGAGGGTGTGACAACAACCTTGACAATTCACGATGTAACATTAGCCTCATGATGTAACAACAACTGGAACCGTGTATTGTAGAAAATGACAAACTAAGGATGTAATGACAATTTGAACGATGTAATAGAAAGGAATAACAATGACCATTCATCCATGGCTATCAATAGATATGGAAACACCTAAAAGAAAAACATTTCAAAGAAATATTCCAAAGATACACTAGTTATTCACCCAAAAGAAAGCATCATTTCATTCAATACTTAGCAGAAAATAACACAATAATACGTCAACGAAAATATTCCTTCCTTATGAGAGGGAGTGAAATTGTACTAAGGAGATTGTAGATTCAAAAGAGGAAAATGGCCAAAAAGGGGAAAAAGGATACCTGAAATATCCTTAAATATTTCAACCAACATCTCCCCCAACCTAAAGCCTACATGTCTTCACGCAAATTTTTCAGAATCTTCTAGGTCCTCAACTATTGTGACATTGGCATGTTGTTGATGCAGGTTTGTGAAATGATAAGCACCAGCAATGTCTTCATCATCTTTCCTGCACCCCTAGGTAGACACTAGATGATGTGTCGAGGAACGTTCATCATATATGTTTAGGTGGAAGTGAGGCTGGTATTTCTCAACCGGGACCTAAATCAACGTAAACTTGAATTTGAGCCCCATCCAGAAATCTCTGATCATTTTGACAACTCATACATATTCAGGGACTTCAATAACAACAATCATGATATTGGTGTATCCAAAGGGATCCCCTATTGGTAATGTGTCACTGCAAGCTTCCCACTACTTCAGGCTCCCGACCAGTTCTCTACTTTTCAATTGTTCATGAATATTAAAACAAAACCCAACAATCCTTCTCCCGTAGAGGGATAGTTGTTCTATCATGCTAGGGTTACTGAGAAACTTATTAAATTCATGCCTCATAGTTGATCCAGATTTAAACAGGAACACAACAAATTATAGAGATAACCATAAACACAGATACGTAGTGGAAATAATACTTCATTTCATTAATGTAAAATACTAAAATATGCTTACAAACAGTAATGGAAATAAACCAGCTAGGGCGATGGTAGCTTATCTCTGAGAAGAGATGTGGTGGCTACATGCCTCTAAACTGTGTTACAATGAGGCTCAAATGCCTATTTATTGTTGAGAAACAATGGAAAACCCTTAACATTCCAAAACCTAACCCTATAAGATGAAATGCCAAACTGTGGGCCCCGTTTGGGTAGATTGGTACATCAATTTCCCGGGGTCGTAACTTTGGCATAAAATATCCGTTTGATGCATATAATAGATCATTATAAAGATCTATCCAAGTAATACAACTTTGGGAGGGGAAACATCGGCCCATGGACACATGTTTTTCCCAGATTTCCCAAAAGTCATCATTTAGGGCCTTAAAATGGCTCTGGAAGTTTAGGACCTGAAACAAATGCTAAAGATAGTAAATTGTGCTACAATTTAGGAAACTGAAAAAACTGAAAGAGACAGTTGTGGGGGTCCAAATGGGCTAGGCGGCTGGCCACCAACATCCACCTAGATCATTCCTCCCCCCTTAGGAAGCAATGGTCCCCATTGCATTGAGTTCCTCCCTAAGATGAGGAAGATTTTGCTGAGCTCGGTCTCTGGTGAGCTGTTCTGCAATCTTTGATGTGTCCAGAAATGGTGGGAAGCATGGTCGACGACAATCCACTTTGAAAATGCGGTGCAAGTGAAGGAATGGAGGAATGTTGTGCTTCAAAGCATTGTTTCCCATAGCCTTGGTACTGGTGTAAGGACCATGTCGGAGTGGTTTGAGTTTCTGATGGGTTCTGGTAAGGCATTCCCTCTATAGATGTAACCAAACTTTGTTGCCCACCCGAAACTTGTGTGGTACTCCTATGGGTGAGGAGAGGTTGTTCTTGTGTTCTGTCATGAACCTATCCCTTTGTTGCTGCTACTGTGTGGAGGAAACATTTGCGGGGGTCATGGATGTAGTAGTGATCTTCCCCTTACTTTGGGAATGAACCAGACAGAAAATGAATTTCCTAGTCTAGGAGATGAGCTTGCTGCCTTTCTTGGTAGTGATCAAAAAGGTGGTGGTAGGTGGGGCTACCTATGGTATCCTGTATAATGAATTATCCAAAGAAATAATGATAGCACAAGGCCTTGACTCATAAACAACATGTCACCTCCACAAGTATGGTTGGCCTAATAAAACATCGCAAACATCCAGAGGTGTAACATCACATAATACCTCATCTGTGAAGGGCTTGATGTTGTAGGGAAGGCATCACTGCTGTCGAACTTTGAGATATCGTCCTTCATGAAGCCACCCAATATCGTATGGCTACAGGTGTGGTGCAGTTTGTAGGCCCAACCGCTTCACGACCTCTGCTGAAATGAGATTCTTTTAGCTACTAGTATCGACAATGAATTGCAGCAACAAACCCTTCACCACATCTGTGAGTGGAAAAGATGTTCCCCTTCCTCTGGATCTTCGAGCTCATTTTTCTGGATCTTGGTGGTGGCAATAGTGGAGCTGGGATCTGCATCAATTATCTTCTTCCCTCTGCCATTCCCCTTTGCAGGTTTTGGCTCAGGGTAAAAACATGCATCTGATTCGAAAGCCTTCAACTTGGCCACCAGCGACTGCTTGGTCTGACACTCACTTGTGTTGTGAGTGGGGCTCTTATGGAACTCACACCACTTTCCTGTGTCCTTCTTCAACTTTGTGGTGTTGCTCTATTCTTGCGGCTTTGACGGGTTTTCTTGGGTCACCCTACCTTGGCTTTGTCCTTTGGTCTTCAGATTTGCAGATCCAAAGTCTCGCTTCTTCTATTTGAACTTTTGCTCAATTTTGACAATGTGTCAATACACCGTGCCGAGCAAGAAGATATTCAGGAACTCCATCTCTTCCTGGATGTATCTGTGTAGGTAGACATGTTATTTGAGTACCAGATGCAACTTAGAATCTTTGATACCCTACTGTGTGCCAAGGGTATGAAAAATGTTTGTGAACTTTGGCACATCTTGGTCCTGTCCCTGTCGCAGTGCGGTCCATTTGATGTATTTGTCCTCGTAGCTTTTGACAGGGTAGTAATGCTACTTTATGGCATCCCAGAATGGATCCCAAGTGGGTGAATCTGAAAATGGTTAGCCCGTGCATTCATCCTTCTTCTTGTAGTGGGTTTCCCACCAGTCCTTGACGTGGGGGGCTACTTTGAGAAGAGAGAAAACAATCTTTTCGTGACTCGAAAATTCATGAATAGAAAAATAACCCTCTAGTAGATTTAACCATTTATCTACAAAATTTGTGTCTATCTGACCCTCGAATATGGGGATTTCAGAATTAACTTGTACCTTAAAGGGCGTGGCAT
The DNA here is from genome assembly GCA_000404065.3 of Pinus taeda. Taxonomy (NCBI): domain Eukaryota; kingdom Viridiplantae; phylum Streptophyta; class Pinopsida; order Pinales; family Pinaceae; genus Pinus; species Pinus taeda. The sequence goes on from APFE030468559.1 coordinate 98,826, forward strand.
TTCAAGAGTAGCTGCTGGAAGTCGATGTGTCACTTCTGGGTAACCGCTGAAGGATCTGGGCAAAGTTGTCCATCATCACATTCCATTGTGGCTCTAGGGCTCCTTCGAGCAAGATTTTGATAGGATCTCCTGCCCCCTCATCTTTCTTCTCATCCACCATGGGAGGCCATCGGGATTTGCGAGGCTGGTCTTGCAAAGGTTCGACCAGTTCAAGCCCTAACTCCTTCTATCCTAACCTCGTTGGGGACATGCAAAGAAAAACAGAGACAAAGAAGACCGCTCTAATACCACCGATCCAGATTTAAACAGGAACCCAAAAAACTATAGAGATAACCATAAACATAGATATGCAGCGGAAATAATACTTCATTTCATTAATGTAAAAAAATGAAATATGCTTACAAAGAGTAATGGAAATAAACCAGCTAGGGCGATGGTAGCTTATCTCTAAGAAGAGATTTGGTGGCTACATGCCTCTAAAATGTGTTACAATGAGGCTCTAAGGCCTATTTATTGTTGAGAAACAATGGAAAACCCTTAACATTCCGAAACCTAACCCTAGAAGATGAAACGCCAAACCATGGGCCCCGTTTGGGTAAATTGGTACATCAATTTCTCGAGGTCGTAACTTTGGCATACGATCTTCGTTTGACGCATAAAATATCTCGTTAGAAAGATCTATCCGAGCACTACCAATTTCGGAAGGACAACATCTAACCATGGACTGATTTTGCCCCCAGAGTTCCCAAAAAACTTTGTTTAGGGCCTCAAAATGGCTCCGAAAGTTTAGGACCCTAAAAAACTGTTAAAAATAGTAAATTGTGCTACAATTTAGGAAACTAAAAAAACTGAAAGAGACAGTTGTGGGGGTTCAAAAGGGTTAGGTGGGTGGCCACCGACATCCACTTGGATCAATAGTAGTGGCCATACCAGGGTCTGATCTTACCATCAAGATTGCCTTTTCTTCATTCACAAAATATGATTTTGTGGCAAGTTTCCAATCAATTTGATTTATGATAAAATATATAAAAGCCCATAGCTGCAAATCTCCAACATAAGGGGCCATATTTATAACCATTTGTAAACTATAATTCTCGACAAATATATTATGTAAAATAAGGTCGCATAAAAATCTCTTCTCATCAAAATTGCATGAGTGAAATACCTCTAGAAAATTTTTAGTGGAATTTCTCTTGTAGGGTATGTTCTCATAAATAAATTTGAATTGGAAAAAAAATCACACAAGAAGATCAAGTAGGAGGGAATTGGAAACCTGCAGCCCCAAATGTTTACGGATAACTCATGCATTTTATATTTCTCCTCATTGAGCCTCTCGACCTCTTGTTGTAGTTTTTGTCTATATTTTTCCTTTTTCGTCTCAGTTTTCCTCGTTTCCCACTTTATCAACTTTTTTGTCAGCAATTCCTCATCCCACTGATCCTTAAGGTTATGAAAACCTTTTGATGTTCTTCCAAAGAAATCATTCCCTTTTTAAGGGAAGGTGCCCTTTGCTTCCAATTATGCAATTTTGATACCAAATAAATTTTTTTCTGAATGCCACCCTACTTTAGGGTCTTGTACAATTTCATGTTTAATAGCATTAGAGAGTGTAACAACATATCGTGTTTTGAGATTGTTTGCCACTACTACTGGTTCTTCTGTATCAACAACTTCATTGACAAGTTCTTGTGGAACAATTCTCAATTCTTCTTCCTTCAAAACCTTTGTCTCAATTGTTGGTTCTTATGTATTAGAACCATCAATGACAGGTTCTTGTATGTCAGTTTCTAGGTTGAAATTCATGGGGTGTTCTGTTTCAACAACAGGTTCTTTTGTATCAATAGAATCGTCAACAGGTTCTTGTGTGTCAGCCACCCATGCTTATGTTTGGGTTCCTTCTAAGACGGTTTCTACAATGCAAATATTTTACCCTAGTGTTGCCGAACCCTCTACACATGCTATACATAAATGCCCTTGGGATATTTTTGATCCTAACTTAACAACATCCTTAGCCAATGAATTGAGACTCGAAATCTTCATTTTCATTTTTCTACCTCCTAATTGCTGCTTTAATTTCTTATTTTCTGCTCCTAATTTCTTAGTTTTAAGCAGCAAGGTTCAGGTTTCATTCTTACCGGGTGAAGAAGTGTCTTCCTACTTGGTTTTTTTCCTCTTCTTTTTCTTCTCCTTTTTTTCCTTTTGCTTGCCTACTCTCTTCATGGATAGTGGCAAGGGTTCTGGATTCTTCTTTTATGGTGAGGATTTTGGTTTCTTCTTTGGTGGCGAGGATTCTGGTTTCTTCTTTAGCGGCAAGCGTTCTAGTGGAGAAACAACCTTAACCATTTTCTTTGGTATTATACCACGCACCAATTTCTCAAGTGACATTTTCTTGACTCTAACTCTTAAAGATTATCCTTCCTCCTTAGATGTATCAACTCCCCCCTGAGCATCTGTAAGAGTTTCAGCTTGTCCTTTACTTGGGGCTTTTGTGCCTTCACTGATAAAATTTTCCCAACTTCTTCCTTGCTTCTCCATACCTTCCATCACAATTAACTTTATGAGACAATTATTGGTAATGCAGCTCTCTGGTTGCAAGGCTACCTTTACCACTGCAGCCATATGTTTCAAATTTTCCAATAGGAAATAGGGAATATTGATCAATTTCCCATGCCGAAGATGGCTTAACAATGGGAAATGATAATTGAAGAGTATTGTTTAGCTCCCCTCACATGTAATGTAGTTAATAATTAAGAGGGAAAAATCATTCGACGACTGAGGAAGGGAAATGTGGTAAATTCCTCTTCCCTTCTTAACCAATTGTTTTTCTCCCTGCAAGAATTTAGCTTTAAGAGTTGGGTCATTAATTTTCCTATTGAACCAGCTCTTCCCTTCAGGTTGAAGCATTGTTACTCTGGAAATTAATTTCTCTGTAATCTTTAGGCTTAAGGCTTTAACCTCTGTTCGATTCCTATTCAAATTTCGATAAAATTCCATAGTAGCATTTTCATCTAACCCCTTGAGTCACTTGAAGAATTCGATCCAAGCTACTTCTCTGAATATTTGATATGCTTCTAGGAAGTTTTTCAGAGATGCGGTGGAATATGGTTCATGCGTTACTATTTCTCCTCCCATCCTTCACTATTACGGACTCTTCAAAATTATCTATGAATTTTCGCGTGCTTATCATCACAATTCCTGAAATTATGTGAAATAAGGGCGCAAAGCTACGTCAGGGCAGATATCAAGGCGATTGGAAAGGATATCAAGTCAGATAGCTGTACAACTTGAGTTTTCATTTCATCATTAATTGGAAGGTGTGAAAATCTAACTTCGTTACAGTTAGAATTAATGATGTCATGAATCATGTAGGATGGTAATGATTAATGTGTATTGTCACTTTAAACTGAGTTATATCATAGATCACAAAACGATTTTTCACCCCCTCAACTTAATTGCAAAGGTTGTCCTTGGTCGTAAAAAAAAACTAACCAATTAATTGCCATAATTTCTAAATAAAGAAAAAAACAATATTCCTTTTTTTGAATGGATTATGGGAGGGTGATTGATTGATGCCGACAACCGAGTGCTGGTGATGGTGATTATTGGAGCGGGCAATTGTAATTGTTTTCATGCAATAGCTATGTTCACTAGACCAACTGTACAAATATAACAACAAAATAATTTCTCCATGATGGTTCAATAATGTTTGCAACAATACTTTATTACAACAATGTATTCCTTTGACAACATTACAATTTTGTGCCTACAAAAGAATTATCAAAATAGTATAATGATATGAATAAAAACGGGCTTGTAACCAACATGGTGTTATAGAGCTTATTAAAATGAAAATGTGTATCAGCTGCCACAAAGTGGTTTTCAACTGGTTCAATTTCTACCTGAGCCTCACAAGAGGTTTTCTCATGTAGATTTACTTATTTGCATTATTATTATTATTATTAATTTATTTCTTTTAGTGTATCAAATGCCAACAAAAGCTAGTTTTTAGCTACTACACTTATTGGAATTTAAGAATTTGACAGCACAGGATAATGTTCCCCTACTCTCATAACTTGGAGTTTAGATCCTAAGACAATGTTAAAAAATGAATCCTTTGAGTTTGGTTTATGATATAACCGAAAACGATGCCCATTGGCAAGCAATGGCACTTTGGAATTGTCTATGGTAACTAATCTCATGGTCCCATTGTCAAAGACTATATCTACCTCATAAGGACCTAGCCACCTGGTCCAAAGCTTCCCCTTGAAGTCTTTGAATCGTGAATCATACAATAGAGCCAAATTTCCTTTCTAAAACACCTTCCTTTTAATAAACTTATCATGCCACTTAGACCTCTGTTATTGGATGATGTTTGTTTGTTGGATGACAACAAATCTCTTCTCATCTAGTTTATTTAAATGGTTCAACTGATGTTTCTAAGATATAGTCAAATCGAGGTTCACTTGCGATGTTTTCTTGAGTGTTTTTATTTCTAACTCAATGGGAAATAATGGGTTTTTACCATACACCGGTTTATAAATCCAGTAGTATTCATTCGTATGGTGAAAATCTAGTAGTATTTATCCATGTAGTTCTATATGCCCATACTTCTTATGGAAGTTGAAAAACCCAATTCCTCATGTGGTTGAATACAATATTAGTGAGAATTCCTTTAATAACCTTATTAGTGCTCTCTACTTGACCATTTGCCTGAGGATGATATGGAAAAGTAATTCTGTGACATATCTTGAATTTCTCAACTAACCTTTGGATCAAATGAGATGTGAAATGTGGTCCTCCATCTATCGCTATTTCTTGAGGTACTCCAAAGTGAACAAAAATGTCTTCAAATAAGAAATATGAAACAATATGTTCAGTTTTCCTGGTTAGTGCCTTTGCTTCAACCCATTTGTGACATACTTTGTACATACTAGAATGTAGGACTTCTGCTGAGATGAAGGATTAATTGGTCCTACAAAGTCTAAGGCCCACTTATCAAATGGTTCCAAGACTACTTGAGGCTATACTAGCATTTCGTCTAACCAGACTCTTTGAACCATTCCCAGACAACTGTCACATCCCTCTTTTCAAATTTATTTTCTTCCTAGAATATGGTAGGAAAATAATATCCCGTTGAAAGAACTTTATTCCCTGTCCTTTTGTCAATGATGTTCCCTCCACAAGGCTCTTCATGGAAGGCTTTGAGGATGTCAAAAATCTCATCCTTTCTCACACAATTCTTGGTCTGATGATCAAACACTGTGTAGTAGAGGTATCCCTCTACCCAAAAGTATATTGCACTCAACTGAACAATATTATTCTTTTCTTTTGAGGGAAGATGTTGCGGAAATATCCTTGTAGCAAGGTAGTTAGATATGTCTACATACCACAATGAGTGAGTTTAAAAAGAAAAAATATATTCATCTGGAAAAGAATCCTCAACAGGAATGCAATCACTATTGACAGTTCACCTAGAAAGAAAATCATCCACTACATTATCTTTTCCAGGTTTATGTAATATCGTTATATCAAATTCTTGTAATAGCAGTAGCAAACGTGTAACCCTACCATTAGTAACAAGTTTATTCATTAATTAATGAATGGCAAAGTGATCAGTGTGCACAAATACTTGATAGCCTGTAATGTAGCAGCTAGATTTACTAATGCTATACACTACTCCAAGAAACTCGTTTTCTATAACTGTATCATTTAACCCCACTAGAGTCAGACTCTTGCTGATGTAGTAGATGACATATGACTTCTTGTCTTCTAGTGGACCAATCAAATCTCCCACAATAGTATTAGATGCATATGTTCTTATGTGAAATGACATGTCCCAGTTTGGTCCTCACAAAACAGGGGTTTTGATACACACCGCTTTAACTCTGTAAATTTGCGTTCACATTTCCCTCTCCAAAAAAATTCCATATATTTAGTAATAAGAGATAATAATGGAGATGCAATCTTTGAAAAAAAATCTATAAACCTCCTGCAATACACTACATGTCCCAAAAAACTACGTACCTTCTTTCTTTTGGGAGTTGGAATTTTCAGAATTACTTCTATCTTAGTAGGGTCTACTTTTATTCCCTGAGAATAAGTATAATTCCCAATCACAATTCCTTCCTTCAACATCATGTGTCTTTTTTTAGTGCTTAAAGCCACATTAGTTTTCTCACATCTCTTTGACAATTTTTTGAGATTAGCTAATGTTGGTTTAAAATCATCACCATAAGGTATAAAGTCATCCGTGAATACTTCTAAACAGTCATTTAGAAAATCCAAAAATATCCCCAATATTACCCTATGGAAGGTTGTTGGCGCATTATAGAGTCCAAAAGCAAGAAATTTATATGCAAAAGTACCCCAAGGGAATGTAAATGTGGTTTTATCCTGATCCTCTAGGGTAATCTTGATTTGATTATAACCACTAAACCCATCTAGAAATGAAAAGAACCTTTTTCCACATAAGGTGTCAAGGACCTAATCTATAAATGGCAAAGGAAAATGGTTCTTTTGAGGGGCTTTGTTAATTTCTCTGTAATCTACACAGACCCTCCATTTTCCATTCATTTTAGGAACAATAACAAGTGGAGATACCCAATGGCTATCGGAAATGGGATAAACAAATTTGGCCTTTAGAAGCCTTTGAAATTATTCTCTCATGACTTGTTTAAGTGATGGGTTCATGCATTGTTGTGGCTGCCTTACTAGATTGCAATCTCCTTTCAAGTAGATGTGGTGGGTACACAGGTTAGGGTGAATGCATTTCTTGTCTCTGTAATCGCATGAAAATGCCTTTTTATGTATCTCTAAAAGCTGTAACGACATCATGTTCTTTTCAGGGGTTATATTAGGATTAAAATTTATATTTTCTCTCAACTCTATTTCAATTGGGATGCTCTTGAGATTCGGGGTGGTTTTCATATGTACTAGACTCAAGTCTTCCATGGTATCTTCTACCCCTAAAGCATGAATATGTAACAACAAGGGAATTACTAATAAAGCCATTGATAATTTCATCCTCTATTTCGTTCTTAAATACTGGGCTTTGCCAGTAGTGAGGAGTGGCTGGGAATGATCTGATTCAGGTTCAAATTCATCCCATAAGGGATTTTCCAAATCCTTACTTGGTTTTGAAAGAGGATAAAGGTTGGTTTTCTTTGCAACTTTTCCATATGAAATCATCATGAAGCCCAACCTACAACCTATGAATGCATCCATAATATCCAACCAAGGCCTTCCTAATATCAGTGGATGTCCCCCAATATTTGATTTGGTTTGCAGAATAAGAAATTTTGCTAGATACCTCTAGGAATAAACTATGATGAATACCTCCTTTACCTCTCCTTCAAGCTTACCACACTACCTATCGACTAGTTCTATCACTATAGGTATTTGTCTCAGCCCATGAAGTCTTAATGTGTTTCAAAATTTGCTTCCCATCAATATAAATAATGAATTTAAGATTCCCTGGGTCTTTCTATTTGACCAAAAGAAGCTGATCAATCATTAGTTTTGACAATTTTCCCATCACATGAATGGTAACATGATCTTTGGGCTTGCTTCCAGGTTTCTTAACACATAGGTATCTTACTATTTTTGCATAGATGGGGAAATCCTTAATGGAATGTAGCAAGGGAATCCTTATGTTCATATTCTTTACTCAAGAAAATCATATTCCATGTATGGAATCATCCTAGTTTAAGCTAGTCTTTGTAGATATGGAGGATACCTAGTTACTATAACAGTTGGATTGGATGTTACAGATGTGTCATGATTATTTGAATCAGCTATTACAGGTGTATTGATTTCATCAAAATCGATAGGATCATCCTTAGGTGATTCACATTCCTTGTCAGTAATAACACTAGGGGTTTTCAAGTTACTAATTTTCCTGATCAAAGGTGGATCTTGTTGCATCCAATAGGGGTAGTGTAGTAAGTTTCGAAAGAAGTGGGGGCTTCTATATTCTCATCTTCCTTATTATTTGGGTTAGGGTTAGAATTTATAGCTAATTGGGGATGTATGGGAGGAGTGGTAGCAGATGATGAGAGAGGCAGAAGTTGTAATTGTTGTTGCACTCATAATGAAGGAGGGACTGGGCCTAAAGAGTTTCTCCTCCAATTACGGGGCCAAGAATACAACTAAGATGGAAGATACTGAAAAGGTGGAGAAGGATACTATTTGTTCCATTGTCAAGGAAATTTAGGTGTTGGAGGAGTGGGATACTTCCATGGAAATTGTTAAGCATTATAGACATTATTCCATGGATTGAAAGAAAAATCTTGAGACATACCTTGTGGTCGTGGTTGCCAAGGATTCCTAGACCCAATAAAATAAGAATACTGACCCTCCTCACTTGATTATTTGAGTGTTTCCTTCATTCTTGGGAGCACTAGACAATAGCCTGTAGAATGCTCCAAGTCACAAAGATGGACAAGTTGATGTTGTTGACTCTACATTCCTTCAGAGGATGTTTCTCTTTACATTTTGGGCAAAACATAACCAACGATTTGTCAGCTTGATCCTGTGCATTTTTCAGTTGTGTTGTCGTCAATTGGGCATATAAGGTACTGAGGATATCTCTCTTTAGCTTTTCAAACAGGTTTCTGATCTAGGCTCTGGTCAGACCTCCATTCATGGATTTATATAATTTAATAGAGTCATCCTATGCCATACTTATTCCTCATGATGATCCTCACAAACACCTTAAGAAAATTTTTATTATCTCATCATATGGATCTTGAGATATATCTCCTTTTCCTAACAGGTTCAACATGTCAAGGAATTCTTCTCTCATTCCTTGGATGAATATTATTTTCAAAATATCTAGATCTATATCACTATGTTTGGAACTTTGTAGATTATAATGGAACCTCTCTACATAATCTTCCAAGTTCTGTTCTTCTTTCTATGTCATTCTGAATATATCCTCTCTTAGATCGATGGTTCGGAAATTGTCCTTGTATTTTACTAGAATCCCAGTCTTCATATCTCCCCATGTTCAAATAGTAGCATTACCTACTCCCATAAACCATCTTAATGTTGCTCCTTTCAGAGTGGCAGGAAATAGTTTTAGCTTTTGAGCATATGAAGCATAATCATAACTTGTACAAAAAACATCAAACTCGAACAACAAGATCTTTTACAGTCAATCCCTGGAAAGATGGAAGGGCTGATAGAGGGATATTTTTCATGGGGCTTCTCCCCTTATATCACTTATTGGAAATTAAAAAGGGGTGATAGTGGCATTTGTCCCATTATTGTTGTTGTTGTTATACCTCATTAGAAATTCTCTTGATTCTTGTTCTCATGAATATCCTTCTAAAGATTATTCAGAAGAATGTTCTGTAGATAGGTACTCTTGTGAAAATGGCTTGGATTGTTCTGGGACTAATTTTTTTACTGCATTGCTTGAGTCTGGGTATTGGAAAGTAAAATGTTGTTCTTTTCATTCTGGTATGATGCTTCCCACTAGTTTCCCCTTGTCCTTCTAATCCAAAATCCTGGCCACTAGTTTCTTTGTGTTGTTCCTGAGTTGAGTTTACAGATTTGGGAGTTTCTAGTCTAGTTTTAGGAAAATTGGGTCCTAAAACAAATCAACTAGATACTCGTGTTTTTGATGTAGAAGTAGAAGATTTTTGTGGGCTTGCTTTTCTTACTTCCCTATGTGGATTTGACTCCTCTCTATCTTCTTTTGAGATCAATTCTTGGATAATTTTTTTCCCACTTGATCAATATTTTTCTTTTTCTTTCTATGACCCCTTTTGCCTATAGATTTATTAAGGTCTCTACGTTTTGATTCTTCTTCACACATACATTCCACGCATGGACCTTATGTCTAATTGTTTTCACACGCTAAGTGTCTTAATTGTTATATTTGTGAGCCCACTCAGGTATATTAGATCAATGTGCAAGTTCTTACCTCTTGTATTAGCGCCAACACCTGTAAAATTAAAGACACTCTATCAAAAGAAAATTAAAAATTTTACACACCCTAAGTGTTCTAATTATTATAGTGGTGAGCCTTCTTAGGTATATTAGAGTAATGTGCAGGTTCTTACCTCTTCTCTTACCACCAAGTGCCTATAAAATTAGGTACACTCTATCAAAAGGAAATTAAAAAGAAAGGAATGGTTGACTGTATCATTGACAACCTTCCCCGACAACGGGGCCAAAATGTTTCACTAGGTTTATCACTTCTTAAAGTACCTAAACAACAATTATTAATTATCAACCAGGGTAGGCATTTTTATTTGAAAGGTGTCTACACTATCTGTGTCGATACATGTAATAGGCAGGTAAAAAAAAAATGTTGACATTAAACATGCTTGCAGAAATTAAACTACTCTTGTAGAATGGAAATACAAACTTGCAGGAATTAAAAGTTACATTATAGTAATGAAACACACTCAGAAAGGAAATAATCCACACTTCATAGAAACTTCAGAATAAGAATAGGAATGCCATGCACTATTGGCTAAATATATAACAACAATTAAATATGATGGAATTGATTAATCTATGTAACAACACACAATAAATCTGGAAGTAGAAGTGTATATATCCCACAATAACCATGTACAATGATAATAAGAAATCCACACCTAACACATGAAAGAAAAAAATATCCTAGAAACAATGTGATCCTTGTTAAAGATGAGGACCCTTCCTCCTTAGTACAGTGCATGAAAAAAATGAAATCTTAGTTAAGAATTCAACACAAAAATTGCAGTAACATCACCATATATGCTTATATTAAAAACCGCTGAAGAGTACAAGATCAAAATGTCGATATTGTTTTTGTTCCATTCCCCTTCACATGAGACTAAGATATTTTTATGAAGTCTTTACAGAGTCCCAAAATAAGGAAAATGAATTAGTCATGAGAATCTTCAATTCTCATGCTGATTAAGCTAACTGAAATAATAAAATGATATAAGTTGTTACAAGATGTTTCAATAAATATTTGTTGTAGTTACATCACTTTGTTTAGAAATAATTGTAATTTCTCATATCTTCTTAACCATCTGCATGGAATTACTTTATGCAACAATTGACAGTTGTCTTTGAAAATAGCAGCTATAGTCTTGACAATTTGTGGTGAAAACCAACTTCATGGTGTAACAACAATTCGAACCGTGTACAGGAGAAAATGAAAAGCCTAGAGTGTAATAGCAAGGAATACCAACATCCATTCATTCATAGCTATTAGTAGCTATAGAAACTTATGAAAGAAAAATATTCCGAAGATGTCTTCCAAAGATACCCTAGTTATTCATCCAATAAAAAGCATCGTTTCATTCAATACTTAGCAAAAAATAACATAATATTATGTTAAAGAAAATATTGCTTCTTTATCAAAAGAAGTGACATTGTACTAGGGAGATTGTAGGTTAAAATGAGGGAAAATGGAAAAACATGGGGAAAAGGATGCCTAAAATATCCTTAAATATTTCACCCAACACTTGTCATGATGAATTATTTGAAGGACATTTTTCTGGTAAAAGAACTGCTTACAACATCCTTCTTTTGGGATATTATTGGCCATCCATTTTTAAGGATGCTAAAGAATACGTTAAAATATGTGATAGTTTTCAAACAATGGGGAATCCCATTCCATTAGATGAGATTCCTCTACAACCATAGGTACTTGTAGAACCCTTTAAAAAATGGGCTCTATACTTTGTTGGACCAATAAGTCCTCCATCTAAAGAGAAAAGGTATACACTTATTTGCACCGATTTTGTTACAAAATTGGTAGAAGCTAAACCTCTCTTATTTGTAACTGAAAATGTTGTAGTTACATTTTTTTTAGGATAACTTTACTCATTTTGGTGTTCCTATAGAAATTGTAATAGATAAAATTACTCAATTCACATCAAAGTTGGTGCAAAAGATCATGGAGAAATACAAAATCAAGCATCGAAACTCTACTCCATATCATCCACAAGCCAATGGGCAAGTGGAATCTACCAACAAAGTTCTTGAAGCAATTCTTAGCAAAACCATGCATTTGCATAGAAAGGATTAGACAAAAAGATTCTAGAAGCATTATGGGCATACTGAACTACATGGAGGAACACAACTGAACATACTCCTTATGAACTTGTGTGTGGAAAGTAAGTCTTGATTCCAATTGAATTCCAAGTGGAGACCTTGAGAATATGAGATCAACAAGATGTTATTCAAAGAACGAACATAGTTCAGCAACAAAGATCTAAGTGGCATGAAATTTTTATCAAAACTAAAAATGTCAAGAAATGTGATTGGGATATTCTCCTTCATTCCAAGTTCAAAAAATTTCAAGGAAAATTTCATACTCATTGGCTTGGTCCTTATGGGATTGACACTATTTTTTATAATGGAGTAGTCAAAATAAAAACTATTGATAATGAACAAATTACTTTCCTTGTTAATGGTCATACATTAATATTGTATCATAAACCACTAATAAGGGAAGAATTTGTCAAATATTTTCAAGAGAATTCTGAATTGAAGTTGGTTAAGTAAGGGGATTCTTCTCCTCACTCTCCAACTTCATTGTAATATTTGTAAATAAATAAATAAATAATAATAGATTAATTATAAATATGAAAAAAAAACTATGTTGGCATGTTTATGCAAAAAAAATTAACTAAAAACCAATATATCTTCACAGTTTATATTTTCAAAACCCCTTTTCTTGTATGTATGTATTTTTGTCCTTATATTTCCTTTTAGGTGCCACACTACATTCATGACCAATACTTTTATTGATCATCCTAATCAACAACTGATTCAAGCTTAAATAGGAACGTAACAACTTACATATATAATCATAAACACATAGATGAAGTGGAAAAAAACTTCATTTCATTAATAAAAAAATGTTGAATTATGCTTACAAATAGAATGGAAATAAGTTAGCTTGGCTCATGGTAGCTTATATCTAAGAAGAGATGTGGTGGCTACATTCCTCTCAACCATGTTACATTGAGGCTCAAGGGCCTATTTATTATTGGAAAACATGAGAAAACCCTAAAGAGCCAAAACCCTAACCCCAGGTGTTGGGCATGGAACCCTTCCACAGCATGGTTTGGGGCACAAAGCCCAAGTTTTGAGTAATCTTATTGTATAAACTCCATGAATTGTGTGTGTGGAATGCGAATTGTATGTTAGAGTCATAGGGTTGTCCACCCTAAATTTTGAATGTAGTGTTGGCCTACCCATGGTTCGCAGACCATGGGATTGTACTAATAGAGTGAGGCTCTAAGTTTTTAAGTAGTTAGGTAACCAACGGATGGAGTCAAAAGGATAGCAATCATAGAGAAAGAGTCTAGTATGTTGGGTCGTAGTACTAGCAAGAGGCTCTGTAGCTGAGTGCATGGAGGCCTCGTGGAGTCCACAGCTAAGTGTGTGGACCCCTGCAACTGAGTGTGCAGGGTGGAGTTGAGTTTGTAACCAAGGAAGAAGAATAATAAAGATAAGTTTATCTGAATTCTATGAATCTATTATTATGGTATTAAATGTTTGATATCAATTGAAATTATACTATTTATTTACTGTGTGCTATTGTATGCATGGTGAATATTGGTAAGTATAAATAAAAGCATACAAATAAGCTAAGTTAATCAACTAATATCGGGTTACTAGTAAGGATTTTGGTAATAATAGTATTCGGCCCCCGAGTAGTGTTGTGGAAAGGCAGCATTATCAGCTACAAAGTACTATTACAGATCCACTTGGGCACATCAACCCCGACATACAGATCAATACTATTAGGGCCCATCAAACCCTAATTCAGTTGGTACATGCCCTAATCAAGTCAAGCATCAAGAATGCCTCCTTCCCAAGAGATTCCATGACTAAAATCATCCAAAAACTACCTCTAAGAAGATCAGCTGGAAGCCCTTTATCAAGATGCACTGCAGTGCAACCCAATACACTACCAGGGTGCATTGTAGTTCACTTGAGCCCTCTTTGGCCTACACTGGGTGAATTTGAGCGAAATCTGCATTGGGATTTGAAATATTCTTATCCATAGGATGCCTCTAGAATTTTCCCAAGGCTATCCACTCCTTTGGGCTCCAAATTGGATGACAGAGGGAGTTAAGGAACATCAATCCCTTTATCCCTTCCTCCATGGAACTAAATCATATGTTTGGGAGGGCATTCATTATCACCATTTATGGCATAACTTCCTTCATTCACCTATAAAAAGACCACTCATCTAAGTGATTAGGGGCTGGAAATAATTCAATTATAGGGAGATGCTATTAATATGAGACTTGAGTTGGTTTCAAGTATTGTAATGATGTCAAAATGTCTTGCATGTTATGAGGAGAGGACAGGATTGAACTAGAGGAGTGACATCAAATTAAGCAATTTGTGTTGTAAATCTTCCTTTTAATAAAGTGTTGAAATCTTTTTCCATATGTTTCTATTGTCCATTCATGCTTTCATATGTGTATTATGCACTTGATTTCATTTTATGTTTAATCAATAGATCATTATCATATGCTTTGATCGGTTTTCGTCTTCTGTCTATGTGTAGGTACTTTTCAAGTAGAATAAGTACAAAAAGGAGTAACAAAATTTTTCAAGGGAGATAACAAGTAAGAGAAAGCTTCAAGTAGGCTTCTTTACTATATTATTTAATCTATTGGTTATAGAAAAGTTAGAGAATGCTTTACATTGTTGTTCTAGACTTAGTTAATAGTCTAGGGGTTTAAGCGTTTATCCGTAGACACTAAAACTTCCCAAAACAAGTTGGCGACTCGGCTAGGGATCAATCATCCATATTAGTAGCTTATCAGCCCCTTAAGACATTTACATACCATACTTGTGGCCATTGATTGAATTTCAGTCTTAATTCATTGAAAATTGAGTCAAAACTATGTCAAATTTCCTTTAAAAATGGCTTACAATCACTAGCACAGCCCAGTGAAGGACAGAGTGTGATGTAATGCACTTCCCGCATAGAGCAAGTGCAATGAAGTGCACTGTCTCTCAATGCAACCTGCGTTGATCCCTTGAGGGTCAGTTTCCCATCTAGGAGCTGAAGTTTTTTTTACCAATTTTCTCCTGTTTGAATGATTTGTTGAATGTCAATGATATCTTGTCTCTGAAAATAGTTTTTAATCTCCTTACCTAGCCCTACTTTGATTTGATTTATTAATGTTTCTTTAATGCTTTCTTTGTCATAATCAGTCTATAGTAAAAGTTAGAATATTGTCGATTGATCTTTGCCGAAAGAAAGTGTCATAATATTGTCTTGTCCTTCGAAAATTGAATTGTTGTAAAGTCTTCATTCATGAAAGATCGATTGATTGATGTGTGCATATGATTAGTATTTTTGTTGAAAGTGTCATAATTCCTTATTTCTTTGAAAACGAAAGTGTTTTAAAGTCATGCTTTTCTTGAAAAGAAATTGTCACAAAATCGTCATTTTTATGAAAAGCGTTTATTGATCAATTATGCATTAATATTTCTTTTTCTTCATCATAACATTAAGAGATTCAAAAAGAAAAACTTGCATTGTTCATATTGTAGTTTGTGAATGCTTGAAAGGAATATCTAGGGAAATTGCATTAGTTGTTCTCTTTGCTCTTTGTCAAAGATCTGATTGCTCTATCCCTACTACCTAAGGATTTTCATTGTTAAATTGAATGGAAAGAATGCTTATCATATTAGTTGCATTTTAGGAATTGCAAACATCCATCACATGGTGAATATTGAAAGGGAAATTCTAAAGAAGATCAACTTAAAATTTATCTGAATTTACCTAATGGAGCATTTTCACCTAATGAAAAATGTTTAGAGGTCTAGGCTAGAGACATGTTCCGACATCGTAAAAAAAAGTAGTTGTTGCTAACTTGCTTCAATACATCCCGAGTGTGATACTTCATTCCACGTACATGTGTATATTGTAGCTCGTCCACATAACTTCGGCTATATAGGGTAGTATTACAGTATGTAAAGTATATGGGAATGCTCTCACTGTGCAGTTTTACATTAGACAATGTTTATACAAATTGGACCTCCATGTACTTTCAGGTATATATGGGAGGACAACACTAAGTTGCTATCCATCCTTAGGTAACTGAGTCAGCCACCTTGTACACTGTGATACACCGAACACAGCATTCGTGGGGATTGCCTACCCATACTTCTTGGTTCGCCAGGAGGTATTCTGCAGTTCACAGTTGCTTGGTAAACCTTTTCCCTAGATTATCCCTCTTTTGTTTTGTTATGTTACTTTAATTAAAATAAATTTAATTGAGAGTCGATAACATCCTCCACGCTTTCTCCTAAGTTAATCTTAGGTTGAAACATATGGTCACAAATCCAAAGTCCATCGATCAAGGAATTCCTTTTGTGGGAATCCTAGTCCTTTTCCTCCTCCGGGAAATATTGGTGCTCATTATATGGCTACATTGTCCCTTCCCTAATTTACCATTGGCTTGCCAGTATCGTTGTTTTCAACCTCCTTGGTTCAAAATGTTGTGATTTCTCCACAATCGAGTACTCCTCCAACTGGAAAAAATCAACCTCCAGTTGATCCTAAAGTTGACCCTTTGCCTTCTTCCTCAGTTGTTTCTTCCTCCCATTCTTCCTCTTCGCCTGGTGAAAGTATTGGTACTAGTAACTATGTGCCTAAGAAGAAGAAGAAAGGGAAGAAGAAGAAAATGAAGCAAATTCAGCAGAGGGGAAATGAAGCAACCATTGTTTTGAATGCAACATCTGATGAGAAACCATCCGTCAAGCCTCACAAATTTCGACATCCATGCAAAATTTGTGTGGGAGACCATATTCTTCAAAATTGTCCTGATATTCATCGAATCTTGGAAGAATGGTCTTCTCGTTCACAACATCCCGTGTCATCAACTTCTGGAGATTATTCTGGTGACATACCATCAATTAGTGGTAGTAAAGATCATGGAAATAAGGATAGGGTTAAGTTTCCCTATAGGTTATGTGAAGAGAATCACCCCATTCAACGATGTCTCTATTTGGATGAAGCCAAAAGAGTGTTGGATAATTGTCCTGCTTCACCGCAACAACTTCCATCTGGTTATAGGAAACTCCCCCTAAATCCTTCACTAGTTGATGAATTGATTGACCAAAATCAACTGTCAGTCAAACCCACTCTCTCTGAAAGTGAATCCTATGCATCTATACCCGACCCAAATCAATAGGTCGAGGTAACAATTGATCCGAATTCACCTTCAGTTAATCGTACCTTTCTCGAAGAGAGTGAATATGATACCCCTCAGGTTCTTTTTGTTTCTTCGGATTCTAATGAGCTTGGGGGCAGTCCTCCTATTCCATCATGATAGGAGGAAAATCCTCCAATTGTCGTAACTAAAGGGGTTAATTCTCCCATTCTTATGGTACCCCCTCGAAGTAGTCTAGTCACTTCCTTTGATTGGAATCAACTATCAGGATTATGCCTTCCTTCCTTTGTGCCTTTCCAGATCATAGTATAGGTTTGTAATAGGATTGTATCTAACACTATTATAGATGAAGGCGCATTAGTGAGTATCATTTCCTCAACTAATTGGCAAGTGCTTGGTTCACCACAGCTTGTGCCCATTAAACATAATATGTTGGGTTTTAACAGAGGAACCAATCAACCATTAGGGATCCTCCCTCAGTTTCCTATTACTTTGGGAGGAAAAATCATTTATCTGAATGTGATGGTAGTCCCAAGCCCTATAGATTTCAATTTACTTTTGGGGAGTGACTAAATTTATGGCATGGGAGCTATTGTTTCAACACTCTTTCGAGTAATTTGTTTCCTGCATGAAAGCAGAATTGTCACCGTTGACTAGCTTTCATTTCTTGGTCCAAATATGGCTCCTAATCAACTATCTTCCCTGAATGGTCCTTTTGTACCAATGGTATCATCCCCACCATGGGTAATTATGTGGCAACCTGTTCCATACCTACATCAACTAACGATCAATTCAATGATGTTGTACATCATGTACTAGGGGCATTGGAACCAGATCTCTCTTTCATGACCTCTTAGGAGTTGTGATCAAGGTATGAGGATAGTTATTTTACTATGTAAACCTTGTTAAAAAATGAAGCAGGTTGATGAGAATAGTTCCTTGTCTTGTGTCAACCTTGTTCAAAAATGAAACCAAGGATTTGAGCATAGTTCCTTGTCTTGTGTCAAGCTCGTTAAAAAATGAAGCAAGGAATCTGAGGATAGTTCTTTTACTCTGTCAACCTCATTAAAAAATGAAAGAGGTCCATTATGATAATTTTTTTAATGTGTCAACCTCATTAAAAAATGAAACAACTCCGGAGGATAGTTCCTTGCCTTGTGTCAACCTCGTTTAAAAATGAAACAAGGAATACGAGGATGGTTCTTTTACTATGTCAACACAGTAAGAAATAAAATAATTCCCATGAGGATAGTTCCTGGTTTTGTGTTAGCCTCGTTAAAAAATGAAAACAAGGATATGAGGATAGTTCTTTTACTATGTCAACCTCGTTAAAAAAATGAAACAGACCCATGAGGATAGTTCCTGGTCTTGTGTCAACCTCGTTAAAAAATGAAAACAAGGATATGAGGGTAGTTCGTTTACTGTGTCAACCTTGTTAAAAAATGAAACATGCCCATGAGGATAGTTCCTTGTCTTGCTTCAACCTCATTAAAAAATGAAAACAAGGATATGAGGATAGTTATTTTATTGTGTTAGCCTCATTAAAAAAATGAAACAGGCCCATGAGGATAGTTCTTTTACTGTGTCAACCTCATTAAAAAATGAAACAGGCCTATGAGGATAGTTATTTTATGGTGTCAACCTCCTTTAAAAATGAAAAATGCCCATAAGGATATTTCTTTTACTAATTCAACCTCATTAAAAAATGAAACAAAGGGTATGAGGATGGTTCTTTCCCTGTTTCAACCTCGTTAAAAAATGAAACATGTTGATGAGGATAGTTCCTTGTCTTGTGTCAACCTCATTAAAAAATGAAACCAAGGATATGAGCATAGTGCCTTGTCTTGTTTCAATATCGTTAAAAAATGAAACAAGGAATGTGAGTAGAGTTCCTTGTCTTGTGTCAAGCTCATTAAAAAATGAAACAAGGTCCCAAGTTCCAAGTCGAGTCTTTGATTAGATCTCGTAAAGTCCCAGTCAAGTCTTTCACTTGATCTTGTAAATGAACCTTCATTCCATCCACTCTGGAACCACAAGTAGTCTACTTACGTGAATGCAATGAAGCTTGGGGGGCATGCACCTAGTGCAAAGTTAAGTTTCCCTATAGGTTACGTGAAGGGAATCACCCCATTCACCTTTGTCTCTATCTGGATGAAGCCAAAAAGGTGTTGGATAACTGCCTTGTGTCACCGCAACAACTTCCATATGGTTATAGGAGACTCTCACATTCATAATGCTTGGGGCATGTAAACTAATCTCAAGCACAGTTCTTCATTTTTAGCTTGTGTAAAAATGAAATTGTATCCAAGCATAGTCTTTCGTTTCAAGCTTGTGTAAACATGAAACTGAATCCAAGCATAGTTCCCTAAGATTCAAGCTTGTGTAAAAATGAACCCATCTCCATTTAATCCCTCATGATTTCCATTCTATTAGCCTATTTTGTTAGATGAGCCTTGATTTTTTTCATCCCATCACCACCATCCCTTTGGCCGATCATACACTTTCACTTGGTTGTTTTACCGTTTTTGAGGAATAGTTGCAATGAGTGGTCTTATTAGCCAGCCTCTTCACATAAATCGACATGTTTTGAGAAGTTCCAACATCACTGGAACCAGTTGCTACCCTAGACACCACTCATTCCTCAAAGCAGAGTCCTCTTTAAGCTATTTTAAGACTCTCTAAACATGAAAAGATTGCCGAGTTCTTTTCCTTTCCAGCTCGTTAACGGATGGGAAATGATATCTCTCTCATATTGTTTTATGCTTTTTCAGACTTGAGAGGCAAATATACGAAAAAGAACTTTTGGAGTTTCCTTTTCGTCCCGTTTCAAACTCTCTAAACATGAAAAGGACTGAGTTTCACCTTCACTAGACTCATTAAAGCATTAAATAGTGATGGATTCACCTGAAGGGTGAAATTATACAACAAGCATATGTTATACTCCTCAAGCTTGATAAAAATAAAGAGGTATTGGTCAGCAATCACTAGTGAAAATGGCAAAAAGCGGAGAACACTTTATGGTAGCAAGTCTCTCTTGAACATGACACTTTCACCTCATCACTGTGACTATCTGGGTTGGGTCATTCAGCTTGATGGTTATCACAACGTTAGTCTATCATACCATCCATTAATTTGTTTTGGGTCAATGCTGCCAATTCATTTTAGTGTCGTCGACATGTTCAAGAGAAGTCATTCAGTTCAAACTTCATCCTTTGCAATACCGTAAACCTTCATTTTCATGACTGCCATTCCTGAACTTTCTGTCGTCAGTCAATTTTTCATCTCCAAATTCATTTACCTCATTTCGTGTCATTGATGTGGGATACACCAACGCCCTCTTGCAATGAGTCACGTCTTGTTGGCATTATCACATTATCCAAGAAGTTGACTTAGAAACACCCCTTCAGTACCTTGAGGCTTGCATACATCAATGGTAGGTTTCTCGCTTTTGGTAATAGGTTGACATCACTGGCCTTTGATCGAAAGAATTTGTATGGTGTTCAACATCAAATCATTTATTCACACCATGCTAAATGTATTGTATTACCTTGAGGGTCATCATCATTATCGGTGATTCCTCTCATGTCTATTAATGGCTTACATCATTGGTTGGTAATCAGAGAATGTCTTCCCATGTTCGACTTTAGATCATCTATTCAAATGGTTATACTTGTACTTGAGCCAAATATTGAACGAGACTGAAGATCCCAGATCTAGTTTCATCTATCCATGTTGCGATATTTTCGGGAGTACTAAATCAAACATAGAATGGGCTTACATTCATGGTCATCCATTCACGGGTCTATATGTGTAGACAACTATATTTGTACATGTAATGAAAGTTTATAAGCTGAGCATGGGTATGCCTTCCCTTAGCGAGTTCATGAGAAAAAAATAAAATTATCATGATATATGTATTGTAATTGATTCAGGTCACCTTCTACTTCAAAGCCTCCTCTCCACATAGTAAATAATTTCACTCGACATATTTATTTACGACTTCATGCTTTAGGGGGGAACTATTATAGATCCATTTGGGCACATCAACCCCGACTTACAAATCAGTACTATTAGGGCCCATCAAACCCTAATTCAGTTGTTACATGCCCTAATCAAGTCAACCATCAAGAATGCCTCCTTCCCAAGAGATTCAATGACTGAAATCATCCAAAAACTGCCTCTAAGAAGGTCAGCATAGGAAGGCCTTTATCAGGATGCACTGGAGTGCAGCCCAGTACACTACCAGGGTGCATTGCAGTGCCCCTGAGCCCACTTTGGTCTACACTAGGCAAATTTGAGCAAAATTTGCATTGGGGTTTGGAATATTCTTATCCATAGGATGCCTCTAGAAGTTTCCCAAGGCTATCTACTCCTTTGAGCTCGAAATTGGATGAGGGAGGGAGTTAAAGAACATCAATCCCTTTATCCCTTCCTCCATGGAACTAAATCCTAATTTTGGGAGGGCATTCATTATCACCATTTATGGAATAAATTCCTTCATTCACCTATAAAAAGACCACTCATCTAAGTGATCATGGGTTGGAAATCATTGAATTATAGGAATATGTTGTTATTATGAGACTTTAGTTGGTTTCAAGTATTGTAATGATGTCAAAATGTCTTGTTTGTTATGAGGAGAGGATGGGATTGAACTGGAGGAGTGACACTGAATCAAGCAAATTTGGTTGTAACTACTCCTTTTTACTAATAAAGTGTTCAAATCTTTTTCCATATGTTTGTATTGTCCATTGATGCTTTCATATTTGTATTATGCACTTGATTCCATTTTATGTTTAATCAACAGATCATTATCATATGCTTTGATCGATTTTCATCTTCTGTTTGTGTGTAGGTACTTTTCAAGTGGATTAGGTACGGAAAGGAGCGATAGAATTGGTCAAGGGAGATACGGAGTAAGTGAAAGCTTCAAGTAGGCTTCTTTGTTGTCTTATTTAATCTATTAGTTATAGAAAAAGTAGAAAAATTTTTGCACTGTTGTTCTAGACTTAGCTACTAGTCAAGGGTCTTAAGCATTTATCCGTAGACACTAAAACTTCCCAAAACAAGTACTGATAAGTGCACGTAGCGACGTGCATGCAGAGTCAAACCGTGGACCACTTGAAACCAATTAGACTTCCCCAGGGTGCGAAAACCTGGTTCTAGCACCCCCCTTACTACTTCTGGTGAGACCTCAGTCTGCGTTCTGCAGACTATTGCCGAAAGGGCTAGTAGTACCAGGATTTGTTTGGCTAAATCATCTCCAAACCTAGGTTAGGCCCTAACAAGCCAACAAATGGTTAAACAACTACGTGCTACCTTCGGACACATTGGATACTACAGAAAGTTTATCAAAATCTATGCCCAAATCACTGCGCCAATGGAAACGTTATTGAAAAAGGATGTTACATTTTGCTAGAATGACAACTGTTTGAAAATTTTTGACGTACTAGAGGGGAAATAGGGCTTCACTCCAATCATGGTCTTCCCAAAATGGGATGTGGAGTTTCATGTCCATGTTGATGTGACGTGTATCGTGCTAGGGGTGGTTCTCACATAGGAGGGCGGGGAAGGCTTGGATCACCCTATTGTGTTTGCAAGTCGGAGGTTGTCCAAAGAATAGAAGAACTATTCCACCACCTAGCGCAAGGGGTTAGAAATGGTGCATGTTCTCCAAAAATGCTGACACTATTTACTTGAAGGACATTTCAAGATGGATACCGACCATTCCACGCTAAAATACCTGGTTAATAAGCCTATGTTGGGGGGGCACATATGCAGGTGGCTCTTATTGTTCTAGGAATATGATTTTGAGGTCATAGTCAAGCCGGTATGCTTGAAAAAAGGACCAGATCACTTGTCGCGAATTGAGAGGGGCAAGAAACCCACTAATTTGGAGGAGGGACTACCTGTTCCAAAACTCTTTGCGGTGTGCATTGTGGATAGACATTACAAAGATATAATTCACTTTCTGACAATAGGGACTGCACCAAAGGAATACTCCATCCAACAAAATAAGGAATTGGTGGTGTGGGTGTTGGATTTTTCTGTCATCACGGGACACCTATACAAAATGGGAAATGACAAGATATTGCGGAGATACGAAGTTGAATTCGAACGAAGCCAAATCCTCATGGAAACACATGGGGTGTTATAGCAGGACACTATGTAGGACGTTCGACTACACAAAAGCTTTTTCGTGTAAGGTTATGGTGGCCAACCCTGCACCAGGATTATAAAGTGCACTGTAAGGCCTAAAATATATGTCAAAGGACTGGAAAAACATCTCGGAGGGATGAGATGTCATTAAATCCACAAATGACACTGCAAATGTTTGAGAAATTGGTAATTGACTTTGTGGGACTAATTAAACTGCGGGGAAATATGGGCGCATGCTACATCATCACTGCGATGGATTACCTGACATGATGGGTTGAAGTGCAACCGGTCAAAGACTGAACGACCACCATGACTGTGAAGTTTTTGTTCGAGAATGTGTTGACCCGATTTGGTTGTTCAAAAATATTAACTAGTGATCACGGAACACATTTCCTAAATGAAACTATTAGCGTGGTCACAAAAGAATTCTGGGTGTATCATTAGAAAAGTACACCGTACCACCCACAAGCTAATGGCACGGTAGAGGCATTTAAAAAAATACTGGAGACTACGCTGACCAAAGTGTGCAACGCACAGCGAAACGATTGGGACCTGTGCATACTTTCCATGCTATGGGCTTACAGGACAACATGCAAGAAACTGATGGGACAAACACCTTTCTGGTTAGTTTATGGCATGGATGTTGTCATGCTGATGAAATACATCATACCTAGTCTGTGAATAGAAACGCTTATAGGTATGAATGACGGCGAAGATCTAGGGTAAAGGCTCGTGCAATTAGAAGAACTCGAGGAAGAATGGCTTCTGGCTGGATTTCATCAGCAGGTACAAAAAATGTGTGAAAAATCCTGGCACGATGGCCATATCAAGTTGTGCACCTTCAAGGTCAATGACTTAGTGCTACTATATGACAATAAGTTTGAAAAATTTCCGAGAAAATTTAGAACGCACTAGCTAGGACCATATGTGGTCAAGGAGGTCACCAACGGAGGTACGGTCCACCTAGTCAAACTAAATGCAAAACCCTTCCCAGAAGAAGTAAATAGTAGCCGCTTAAAGCCCTACACGAGTGGTTCAGTTATCTAACTAACTAGCTGAAGCACAATCTTCACGACTCGAGGAGCCTGACAAGGGTGTGAGACTCCAAACATATAGAGTGGATACTGGTACATATGCAAGGACACAATTCTGACATGGAGGAGCAAATGCAGTAGGTACAACAAGCAGCAGCTCAGTGCATTGTAGAAATCAAGATAGTTCAGGACTAGCTGGAGGAACACCACAACAAGATTGTCACACTGAGAGAGTGACTCAAGGTTGAGCCACGATATTTGTGTTGGGGGCCTGTTGGGCATGGAACCCCCCCACAGCATGGCTTAGGTCTCAAAGCCCAAGTTTTGAGTAATATTATTCTAAAAACTCCGCGAATTGTGGCTACGGAGTGCAAATTGTATGTTAGAGTCATAGGGCTATCCACCCTATGTTTTGAATGTAGTGTCAGCCTATCCATGGTCAGTGGACCATGGGATTGTATGAATAAAGTTAGGCTCTAAGTTGTAAAGTAGCTAGGTAACCAATGGGTGGAGTCAAAAGGATAGCAAGCATAGAGCAAGAGACTAATATCTTGGGTCGTAGTAGTAGGAAGAGGCTCTGCAGCTAAGTGCGTAGAGGCCTAGTAGAGTCCGTAGTTGAGTGCATGGACCCCTGCAACTGAGTGTGCAGGGTGGAGTCAAGTCTGTAACCAAGGAAGAAGAAAAATAAAGAGAATTTTATCTGAATTTTGTGTATCTATTCTTATGGTATTACATGTTTGATATCAATTGCAATTATATTGTTTATTTACTGCTTGCTCTTGTATGAATGGTGAGTATTGGTAAGTATAAATAAAAGCATACAGATAAGCTATGTTAATCAACTAATATCGTGTTACTAGTAAGAATTTGGGTAGTAACAATAGTTGGCCCCCGAGTATGGTTGTGCAAAGGTAGCATCACCAGCTGTGAAGTATTGATAAGTGCATCTAGCGACATGCACACAGGGTCAAACTGCAGACCACTTGGAACCCATCAGACATCCCCAGGGTGCGAAAGCATGGTTCTAGCACCCTCCCTTACTACTTTGGGTGAGACCTCAGTCCATGCTCCATGGAATATTACCAAAAGGGCCAGTAGTATCAGGACTTGTTTGGCTAAATCATCTCCAAACTTGGGTCAGGCCCAACAAGCCAACACCAGGAGATGTAACACCAAGTGTTTGTGGGCCTCATTAGGGTTAGTTGGGCATCCAACTTCCCGTGGTCGTAACTTGGTCATATTATCTCTATTTTGAATGTATGATACCTTGCTAGAAAGTTCTCTCTGCGTACTATAAGTTTCTCTACAAGTCCTTTCCTTTGGCTATGGGCCTTCCCCGGACCCCAAAAAAACATCGTTTAGGGGGTCAAAAATTCTCTCGAATTTCATGGCCCGAAAAATTGCTAAAAATAGTAAATGTTGAAATGAACAAGGAAACAATTGAAACTGACTAGGGGATCGAGGTGGAATAGGAGGGTGGCCACCAATATCCACCTGGATTATCCATCCCCCCTTAGGAAGAAATGGTCCCCATTGCATGCAGAGCCTCCATGAGGTGAGGAAATTTTTGTTGAACCTGGTCCTTGGTGAGTCACTTGCCTTGGTGAAGGATTTGAACTTCTTTGACAACTCGATATAGATGTATCTTCTGTTGGTGAGTGTTCTTGATCTGTGTGTCCATGATCTCTTCATTTGTGGCCTTTTCCATGGAGTCTGGTTTGAGCTCTATTGGCGTGAGCTATCATGCAATGTTAGATATGTCGAACAATGGTGGAAAGTATGGCCCAAGGCGATCTAGATTGAACACTAGGTGTAGACCAGGGAATGGTGGGATGTTGAGCTCGAAGGAATTATTACCAACAACCTTAGTGATGGTGTGTGGCCCATATCAAAGAGGGTGAAGTTTGCAGTGGGGTCCAACAAGGCGCTCCTTTTACAAATGTAGCCAAACTTTGTCGCTGAATTGGAAGTTGTGTGACACTCGATGTTGATCATGGTACTAATTCTACTTAGCATTGGCTTTGTCCAATATATCATGGACTGCTGGTGGATGTTTTGAATGCATTCAATGAAGTTTTTAGCCCTTTTAGTTTCCAGCTGAACATGAGCCAAATCTACCTTAGTGGCTACAAATGGTATGGCCACATCAATGACGAATAATGGTTGAAATCACAACCCTACCTGAAAGGGGTTGTGGCGTGTTGAGCTATGGAGAGCTCTATTGTAGCTATGCTAGACATACAAGAGACTTTCATCACACATGTGTGGATGCTTCGAGTTGTACATGCATAGAATGTGTACAATCATCCTGTTGACAACCTTTGTTTGGTCATTAGTTTGGGGATGTAAAGTCATGGACTTAGTAAGTTTTGTATCTAGCATCAATTAGAGGCTTGACAAAAATGCACTAAAGAATCTATTGTCTTGATATGAGACAATGGACTGTGGGATCCCAAAGTGTACCCATACTCACTTAAAGAAGAGCTTAATAGTGGCCTCTATAGAGATACTCTTCTTGCAGGCCACCATGATGGCCATCTTAAATAATTCATTGACAACCACAAAAATATAATCATTGTTGTGCCTAGTAGAAGGAAGGCCTGACATGTAATCCATGGAGACGGATTCTCAAGGCTAGCTAGGAATAGATAGATGAGTATACATGCCTTGTTTCTTGATGGTTGGTTTGGAAATGACATAGGTGGTGTAGGATATAATCTACTTCCCAGCATCCTCATGAATTTTTAACCAATAAAAATAGTTCTGCAATACTTGCACTGTTTTATCTTCTCTAAAATCTCCCATTACCCGACTGTAGTGTGCCTCCTAAATCATCTTTTTACACCCACTTGAAGAAAAAAAAATGTGTCTTAGGTGGCATAACAGTGGATCCTGGAGGTGAAAATTTGGAACTTTCTTCCCTTCCAGGAGTGTCTTGTATATGCTACCAAATTCTATATCACTCTTGTAAAAATGTGGCCACCCTAGTGTCTTGTGCCCACAGGAGTCAAGCATAGTTATTAGTGCCATGACTATTGGTCGACTGAGGAAATCAACAACATTATTGGTGTTTCTATTCTTATACTTAATGTTCAAATGAAACTATTCCAAATAGGTGGACCATTTATGATGGTGATCATCCTCCAACTTCCCTTGTGTCTATATGAATTGTAGAGGTTAGTGGTCTGTGTGGATGATTGTGTCCTTCCCCATATTGTAATGCTTCCATTGATGGCAGGCCTAAAAAATGGAATACATTTATTTGTCATAAGTGGGGTACTTTCAGATTGTGTCTGAAAATGTGTCACTATGGTAAGCCATTGGATGCCCATGCTCAATATGAGTTGCACCAATAGCATAGTCGGAAGCATCTCTCTCAATCTCAAATGGTTGTTGCAGTTCTGGTATTGTTATCGCTGGTGCAAAACAGAGGCAATTATTTAACTCGGAGAATTCTTGTTGTAGGGATTCCGACCAAAAAGAATTTAATTTTTCTCTGCCCTTGGTGACTTGACTTAGTGGACAAGTGATATGAGAGGACCCCAACATGAACCTATAGTAGAAATTGGCAAGACCCAAAAAGTTATGGAGCTCTGTTAGAGTGCTTGGGGTTGGACAATCCCAAATGGATTGTATCTTGGATGGGTCCACATGTACACCATGCGCATCAATGTTGTACCCCATATATTGAACCTGGCCGATTGGGCCAAAGGTGCATTTCTCCAAGTTAGCACATAGCTTGTGTTAGCACAGGGTTTGAAGGACCTATTGAATATGGTCGAGGTGCTCTTCCCAACTTTGGCTAAATATCAAAGATGTCATCTAAAGACACCACCACAAATTCATTGGTGAAGGGTCGCAAGATGTCATCCATCAGTGTCATGAAGGTTGTAGGGGCATTCGTCAATCTTAATGACATGACCAACCATTCGAAAAGGCCATCCTTAGATTTGAAGGCAGCCTTCAACACATCAGAGGGTTTGATAGGTTCCTGGTGATAACCTGACTTCAAGTCAATCTTTCTAAAATATTTGACCCCCTTGAGATGGTCCAAAAGGTAATCAATCCGCAGGATTGGGTATGTATTCCACACAATGATCTTGTTTAATGCCTAATAGTCAATACAGAGCCTGTAGGTCCCATCCTTATTTGATACGAATACAATCTAGATCCCACAATGTGATGAGCTTGGCCCAATGTGCCCTTTCTACAATAGTTCTTGAATCTTCCTCTTGATCTCATTGTTCTTCAAAACAAAGTGTCGATAGATCAGTCTATTGGGAAACGATGTGCTAGGGGTTAGATGGATGGAGTGCTTGACCTGACAAAGTAGAGGTACCCCTATGGGTTAGGAAAAAATATCTCTATACTCCTCCATGGCTTTGTCCATCTACTGCTACTGTGTAGAGGATCCCTACCTAGAATCTATGGCCACAACCTTCTTCTTTCCCTAGGGGCGAATCATAAGGAAAAAAATTTCCTAGTCTGGGAAATGATCTTACTACATTGGTTTGAGTGATCAAGGAGATGGCAGTAGGCAAGTCTACCTTCGGTATGCTTACAAATTATTAGCCAAATTAATAATCATTGAGCGAGGTCTTGACTCATATGAGACATGTCACTTCCACAAGTATGGTTGACCTAACAATACATCACAAGCTTCAAGAGTAACAATGTCACATGGTAACCCATCCTTGAGGGCTTGATGCTATAGGTAAGGTGGCACCATTGGCTCACATAAATATCTTTTCCTTGGTGAAGCCACCCGATGGTGTATGTTTGTGGATGTGCTATAGTCTTTAGGACTAACTGCTTCATGACCTCTACTGAAATGAGGTTCTTTTGGCTTCCTCTACTGACAATGAACTACAGTGGAGAACCCTTCACCCACATCTGTGAGTGCAAGAGGCATTTCCCATCCTCTAGATCTCTAGGCTCAATATGCTGGATCTTGATGGTGTAGGTTTTAACCCCATACAAAAAATACCTGCATATGAATTCTAAATGACAGAAAAATCAACAATGCGAGAGCATAACACATAAAAAACACATATGCACAGGGATTTTCCCCTGGACCCAAAACCGGGACTACCAGCTTGATTTTTCATTATATTCCTTTCAATGTTACAATACATATTTATACATGTCGAAGCAT
>APFE030468565.1:0-13971 GCA_000404065.3 Pinus taeda
AATATAAGAGTATTATGGAATTAAATGCAAAACAGATTAATCATATAATAAAGAAGAGGTTTTTGTATACCTTGGGAAAAAGCGAATGAAAATGATACTGGGATTCATGGTTATAAGGGTAAAGTGGTATCAAAATATGTAGCAAAAATGATACATAGTGGGGTCCTAACACATATCACAATCCAACTACATCTCCTTCCTCCTATTGTCGATTAAACAACTTCCACGACATAACCTCCACCATTGAACTACACTTTTTGGATCCATTGGTCCACGATGATTTTGAGCAGACAAGTATCATGAGGATTAACCGCTTGAAAATTGGTTTCACCTCACCTCCTTGCTGCTACATGTCGCTTGATGAGTGGAATCGAAGGTGTTCCTTGAAAAACTGATTGCCACTTAGACCACGCCCAAAATACCACTTAAGGTTCAAGAAACCACTTCCCTCATGAGTTAACTTTCGCGGTCTTCCGCCATGTGAAGACTGTAGATCTATCCCATCGAACAGTTGTTGTTCCTTTTTGCCTACATCATTGATCTTCTGCTTAACAATTGATTTACGCTTAAACCCAAGTTTCTTTGCCAAACTTTGTTTAACACACAGACACTCATATATAACCATACTTCATTAATCAAAGGATAACCATCGATCCATAGAGTGATCGATGGCTGATCAAACCTGCAAAATTTCTAGAATCGGTCCTCACCCCAGTGTATCCTTGGTCTTCCTTCGCTAATCATAGAAAACCGCTCAAATCCAATGGAATACTAATGTCGATACAAACTACGGATTGCTGCCACCCAACAGACAAACAATTTAGGATTCCCTATCCTCTCGCCTGTCTCTTGAGCCTCCTCGATCCATCCTGTCAATCCATCGATCCCTATATTTGGCACCCTGATAGAGACAATCCTCTAATAGTTTGACTGGTGGTAACAACTCCTAAATGTGCCGAGTGTCCCTTTCCTTATAAATCACTTCTTCATTCGCCAAACGATCAACTAACATGTTAGCTTTTATTTTCACATGGACAAAGCTTACAGTTCATAAGGTTTGCAGGTGAGTGTAGATATGGTGAAAGACCCGTGATAGCCTCTAGTGTTTCGACACTTTATCTGGTGATGTACCATTGCATATTTTCTTAGACACTCTAATAATCAATTATGAATATGCTTCAATGATGACATTGTGTGAATTTGAATCCACCAATATTTCCAAGCATTGCTCTGAGGCCATGAGTTCCACCATATTATTAGTGGCCTTCCCCAAGTGGCCATGAAAGATCTCCTTTATTTAACCCTTTTCATCTCTTATACCACCCCCAAAACCAGCTAACCCTGGATTTCCCTTAAATGCTCCATCTATGTTGACCTTTAAGAAGCCATGTGGAGGTGGCTTCCAAATATTTATATCTACATTCAATTGGCGCACACCTTTGATTATGCCCTATGGGCCTATAGACTGGAGACCCAAATGCAGTAGAAAACACGTATCCTTGGGTAGGGGAGGGTCCTTAGAAATTTTCCTGAACAAACTACGCATTGTGTCTTTGAGTTGCCTTAAAATTTGATCAATTATATGTTGGGGCTTTCTTTCTTTGTTCTTGAAGATTCGATCATTGCATTCTCTCCAAACCTACCATATGAAAAAGCCTGGATTCAGATTCCAGGCTTTATTAATGATTTCATTCCCTGAGAATTTTTTCCTCCAATTCTTCAAAGTGTTGGAGATGTGAAGTCTATCCCTATTAGTGTGCCTAGATATGGAGGCCACCCATTCCCACACGATAGAGATGAAAGGGAAGAGGTTGAGAAGGTGATCCATCGTCTCCTTTTGTGGGCCACAAAGGTAACATTTGGAAGTTGTAATGCCTTTTTTAGGAGGTTCTCCCAAGTTCAAATTTTCCTTTGATGAATTAGCCAAATAAATAGCTTTATTTTTATCCAATGGGGGCTTTTCCAAAGATTCTTTCAAACTGGATCAGGGTTTAGGTAGTTAAATCCTATTACTTCCTATTTAGCTTGTTTGAGGTTAAAGTTTCCTTCGATGTTATTTCCCCATCTTAGTTGATCAGGAAAGGAGGATACTAGAATCCTCCTATGCTCTAGATCCTGAGTAAGAGAGTCTACCTTGGCTTTCAGAGGGCTCTCCTCATTGTGGCCTAGATCATTCCAAATCCTCCATTTTCCATTGTTCCTTACCTAGTCCCAAAAGTCATTTACCATAAGCACACCTTTGTGGTCTATGTCATTTTCTAGAGCTACTCATTCCTCCTTGTACAAGATGGGTTCCTGTTGCTATTTATCCTCCAAAAATTATGCTAGGTTCCTAGCTTGAATCTCCAGAAACTATGTTGTTAAACAATGCCTTTATTTTCCCAGGCAAGTTTCCAAATGTGTGAGCCCTTAATATGCCCTGAAATACTAATATGATCCTTCTCCTACCAATTCTTGTCACATTTTTGTTTCCAAAGCTTAGCTCAGGTAGTTTCTGATTCCTTTATCCACCTCCACTAGAGTTTAGCTCCTGAAACTCTGCTAAGGGTTTCAAGATCATGAAGCCCCAAGCCAGCATGGCTCTAGGGTTTGCAGATCTTGTCCCAAGCTACTAAAGCCCATTTCTTTTTCTCTTATTCTCTGTTCCATGGAAAATCCCTTTGTATGCTCCTGATCTGTTGCTTAATTTCTTTAGGAGCAGGAAGAGCTGAGAGCATGGACATGGGAATTGCCTCTAGGATAGCCTATGTGAGTACAAGGTGCCCTACCTAATTCAAAGACCTACATTTCCATTTTCTGATCTTATCCTAAATTTTATTTATTATTGGCTCCTACACTTCCTCGCATAGAGGTTTATCTGTGAAAGGTATGCCCAGATACTTGGAAGGTAGCTGGTCCCTTTGAAATCCAAGAATTTTGGTGATGTTTCTCTGAATAGCAATGTCAGTGTTAAAGATTTTTTTTTTTATTTGTTGAGGCTTACCTCTGTCTCTGTTACCTTTGTCATTCAAAATATGTTTGATCGTTCTGGGTTCCCTCACTGTGGGTATGCCTTGTAGCATTGTGTCATCCACAAATTGTTGATGAGTATTTGCCACTCCATCCAAGGTGAGTTTGATACCCTGGATTCTTCCTTCAGCATTTGTCACTTTAATCACTCTTCCTAGCCCTTCCATCATGAGAAGAAAGAGGAAGGGTGAGAGCGGATCCCCTTGTCTAAGACCTCTAGAGGGTCTGAAGAGTCTTGAAGGAGCGCCATTAAGCAGGATAGAAAAATTGGTCATGGTAACTAGTGCCATACCCATCTTATCTAGTTTTGGTCAAAGCCATAGGCTCTTAGAACTGCCCTTATATAAGACCAACTTAGGTTATTGTAAGCTTTTTCTAGTTCAAGCTGAATGATTATACCAGCTTGCTTGTTGCTTTTGGGAGAGTGTACCACCTCATGCGCTTAGATGATGTTATTGAGGATTTGTCTTCCTTCCACATAGCCTGTTTGCTCCTCTGAGATTAGAGCTAGTAAGAGGGGCTTGATTCTATTGGCGATCACCTTGGAAATAATTTTTTACACCACATTGCATAAAGTTGTGGCTCTAAAACCATCCAGAGTCATGGGTTTTTCCTGTTTTGGGATGAAGGCTATCAAGGAAGCATTAAAAGCCTTAAGAACCTTTTTGGATCTTCTTGGGTCTTCCACCACCTCAAGGATATCCTGTTTGATTGTTTTCTAGTGAGCTTTGAAGAAGTCTACATTGAATCCATCTGAGCATGGAGCTTTTCCATTTTGCATTTCATTGATCACTTCACTGACCTCGTCTTCCCACACTGGCGTGATAAGGTTTTTGTTGTCCTCTTTGGTAACCAGATGAGGGATATACTAAGTGAAATGGTTGATGAACCTGGATCTATCCTCCAGAGGCTCCTCTTCTTTACTGAGGAAATGTTGTACCAGAACAGATTCCATGTCTTTGTGAGAGACGAGTTCTCTCCCTTGAGAATATTTGAGCTTTTTTATTCTATTGTGTGCCTTGTGATCCATGGTGGATTTATGAAAGAACTTCTTGTTTATTTCTCCTCTCTAATCCACTGTATCCTTGATTTTTCTATCCGGAAAATCTCATCTTGCAAGCACCTATCTTCCCATTCTTCTTGCAAAGAGTCAACTATCTTTTTCCACTCCTCAGTAAATCGCTTTGTGATGTTGATCTGATTAATCTCATGGAGTTTCTGCTCAGCTTCTCTTTTGGCTTTGAATATATTTCCAAATTCCTTTTTGTCGCAATCTTTAAGCCTAGATTTGATATGTTTATGTTTCTGTTGGAGTAGGAACATTCTAGTGCCTTGTATGTATAGATCCTCTCTCCACCATTTGTCAATATTAGTGGTGAATTCAGGGTGAGAGAGCTAGGCATTTTCAAACCTGAAAGGTCTGTTTTTTGGCGCACCCATAAAAGTGGCTTCCAGTAGTATAGGCCAATGGTCCAAACCTCCAAAGGGAAGAATAGAATCTATCACGGCAGGGCCTGGGAGAAAGAGGTTCTCTAAAATAATAAATCTATCTAGTTTAGAGGAAACTTGTGAAGCCCCTCCCCTCTTGTTTTATAACTTAATTTTATAACATTTCTTGTTTTACCATAAATATTATTAACATACAATATAAAAATATTTTTAACCATGGATATTTACTCTTACTTTACCATGGATATTATTAACGTAAAAATATTCTTTGTTACAATACCATGGTTTATCAATACAATATGACAAAAAAAATAACCGCATTGCATAATCCAAATATTTTATACATATTTTACTTTAACTTAATTTTATAACATTTCACGTTTTACCATATATATTATTAACTTGTAAATAGGCTTTGTTACACTACCATGTGACAATAACATGGCTTACCAGTATACGAGCCCAAAAACCAAAACTCATTTTACAATAGAATTATTTTATACATATTTTATTTTAACTTAATTTTATAACATTTTTCAATTAAATTTAAAATATGAAAGGTTATACTTTTGAGATATATGAAAACCTTCTCTCATTACTACTAAAAATATTTCGCACTTATCCTATGGAGATTAAATCAAAGTTTTAATACAATTAAAATTGTGAACACTTTTATATATAAAGATGTGAAATTTATAAAATAATCTCTTTTCACTCTAAAAGCGATTTGCACCTCAAGAGTGTTTACCCCTTTTGGGGATTCTTATGGTTAAGAGATTAACTCAACTAACTTGATCATGAAAATAAAATAATGTATCTATCTCAAATATACATTAATATATTTATATCCAACTTTATTAATTGAATATCTTTTTTTGGTATGTTATTATTTTTTCTATTATAGTTTATGAAAGAAAAAGTAATTATTTAAAAATTTATTTCAAGATTATTGAATATTTTAAAAGGAAATCTATTGTTTGTTTTAAATTTTATACAATGACTAATTACTAATTGTTGAAAAATCCAAATTTCTTTTTTAGTTTATTTCATTTCATTTTTTTCCATTTTCCTTTCTTAATTTTGTTACCTAGCTTAGTTTGAACATTATTGCAAAGTTGTGAAGTTGGAATCTGTATATATTACTTTTATTAAATTTATCTCAATTACAAATATGAGTTGCCTTTTAATAGGTAACCCCAGCACAATCAAGGTGCCATATGTGTTTTTCAGGGTGCTGAATCCATTTATACAATAGAAAAGCTAGTTTAAATAACACTCAAATTTTTCCAGCACTCGAAAGTCTAAAAAGTGGCACTAAAAACAACTCCATTACAAATATATTATAAATTAAAAATATCCAATCACTTAAAAAATAAAATTATATCCTTAAAAACAAAAATCCTTTTAATATTACATGGACCAAAATCAACACATTTTTTACAATATTTTTAATATTACGCAAACCTAAAGCAACAACATATTTTTTATTTTTTATTTGATAAATTAAATTTTTTATAATTTCAATATTTGATGAACATAAAACACAAGTTTCCCAGCCGAAAAGTTTGAAGATTTAGCCTTTGCTATACATAAGTTCCAATATTAATCATTTTCTGTACATTCTTAGAACCTTAACAGTGTAAAAGCACATAAAACACAATTTTCAGTATCCTTGAAATTTGTTATACATCCTTAGAACCTTAACCGAATAAGAGCACATAAAATACAATTTCCAGTATCCTCGAAATTTCAAGGCTTATTGAATTATGCTTTTTTATACATTCAATATTTAAACATAAAATGCAATTTCCATATAGTTAAGAGGCTTCTCATATGCTCTACATCATTAGAGGCTTAACAGAATAATAGTAGTAGAGAAATTTCAAGGCTTATTGACATGATCCATAGTCTCAGAACCTTATTAATTTACATATGATAGGTGTAATTCTATCAAATTGTAATGTAAAATTGATATGAGTAACTTTTTTTTGATTCAAAATTAAATAAAACTACAAATTTTGTATTTGCAGTTTTAAAGGAATATATATAACTTATTTTTTTTTATTTTGTGTAATTTGACAAAGTCAAGATCTAATTTTTTTCATAAAAATGTAGGAAAGGAAACATTTCTTCCATACTGGGGCTTGATAGCATCCTGCAATAATATTGTTAAAGTAGTATATTTTAGAGAATAAATTAAAAAAGACAACAATGAAATATGTGTAAAAAGAAAAAATGAACTTGGTGAGTGGCAATTTTGTAATCTTCAGGATTTGGATGAGGCTTTCCAGGCCTGTACTGGTAGTGCTAAGGATTATTGTAACTAGAATCGAAGACAGAAAAGGTTGATCCACCGTTTTGAAAGTCTGTAACATTTTTCTCCACTAAAATTGGGATTCGTTGATCCACCATTTGAATGTTTGTAACATTTTGACTCCATTGAAATTGGGATTCCCCTCCTCCAGCAGCTATGGTGAAGCCCTTCACTAGTGACATATACAAATCAGAGTTCTCAGGAATTAGCATATTATGTCAAACAACCAAGTCTATTCTCATATGGAGCAATTCCCATGCATCTTTGCTTGTAGAGTTGCTCGAAAATATAAATCCCTTTGTAGATGAGCAATGACTCCTCCCCAACCCACTACTTAATGTGGACTACAACAACCTTGATAATTGATACTCAAATAGAGTTCAACATAGCCCAAAATATCATAAACCCATTCTAGGATTTCATAAAACCAAAAGCAAGAAAAAATAAAAGTCCACAAAAAAATGGTTGCTTGGAAGAAGCCTCATTCATGGTGACATGAACACCCACAGCCACATTAAAACCCTGCAAAATTTTTTTATCATCATCCTGCATAGCATAATCAACTTGCTTGGCCAATCTGACAATATTGACATCTTCTTCATCCATTTTTCTCAGCCCTAATGGGGGTGATTCTCCATGGTAATTGACCTGAAAACTAACTGAACCAAAACCCCATTCGTATGGAATACACCCTGGCCACAAAATTTCATGTAGAATAATGAACAAAACATTCTAAAACTCCTAAGAAACCCTCCCAGTGGATTTGCAGTTGCCCAATTGACGGTTAAAAGCACAATTCTAGTGAGAATTCCGTCCCACGGCATGAGAGAAGGATTTAAAAATACATAAGAAGGGGCAACTTAAGCGTAAAAACTCTAATACATCGCAATTCAATGCCAAGCTTAACAATTTACTATTTCCCTAAAATTTGTATGCCTTATCATTTCAAACACAATGACGTACTGATAAGAAACCAATTGTTCAAACTATCTTCACCTTCATTAACCAAATATGATATTACATATATACAGGAGTATTGTCTCAAGATAGGAAAACTATCTTGGACATACAATATGTTGGTTGAGAGAATATCTCAAGCACACACATATCTAGAAACATAGTTAGGGACAAAATCCTCTAGTTAGAAAGACAGAACTGAGACAAGTAGGAATTACATATTCCAACACTGCCCCTTAATGAGTACATCTCTCTATATCAATCTGCAAATCCTAGTTGTGGTCAAAGATAAAAAAATAATATGTTGATGTCAACATAAAGGAGCAACAATCCACCGCAATGCATGGGTGATAACCACTACAACCGCTAATGTACTAGGATTCCCTTTACATACATGGTTCAGTCAACCATTATAATTGCATACATGTACCTGTACCTATAAATCCCCTGCCAATATCATCATGGGTTTTATTTTATTACCCGTAACCATTCTCTGGGTTTTATCGGATCACCCTCAACCATGCCACCAAGGACTCTCAGCCACAACAACTCAACTTAGCCACCAAGTCTCAACACAACACCAAGGCTCAACACAACCATGAAGGCTCAACTCAGCTATGAAGGCACTCTAGCCACTTTAGGCCAAAAACTTGCCACTAGGGCATTCCAGCCACTGTAGGCCAAAAACTTGCCACTAGGGCACTCCAACCACTCTAGGATACAAACTTGCCACTAGGGCACTCCAGCCACTCTGGGCCACAACCCTGCCACTAGGGGGCTCCAGCCGCTAAGGCTTAAGAAAGACTCGACTCAATCAGGCCGAGGATTTTCTTGGCTAACCCTAAACCATGCCAAGAGGAATCTCTAGCCCACTTCACTCTTACATGTGTTTTCTGGCTTACCACAAGCCGACACTGCAAATAAAAAGTGGTTTTTAGATTACCACAAATTGTATGGGGATACATATGCCTTTCAAGGCTTACAACACAACTCCAACTTTTGGCATTACCAGGCACATACATTATAAAGACCACTACAAAACGTCCTAGACTTGTTTACAATTAATATGTGTGGCTCATAATACATCATGCTAGGGAGTATATTCCATAAAATCACACACAAACTTTAATGTAATTGTCCATTATCACCTAATTTTCAATGTCATTGTTGCACAAAATGAATATTTACTGCACTTTTGGTCTCTTATTCCTTTTTCTATTTTAATTGTCTTGGATTCACCTACATGATTTGCTAGAGTAGCTAATTATAACAAAAAAAACACTGCATTCAGTTAGCTAGGTGTTAGGGTCCTATAATAATAGGATTCATAATTTTGAATTGGGTATGTTAAGTCTTGTAATATTGTACATACTTTTGCTTTCTGCAAAATGTTTTCCCATATTAAAATAAATTAAAAAATGTAAAGAGGGTAAGTACTAAAAGAATAATCAAAGGACTAAAAGAAAGAACTCCAAAAATAGATAAGAATGGATCATGAAAGTGTGCAAATTCAAATGCCACTCCTCTTTACTGTGCTTTGAAAAATAATATTCTGTGAAACTTGTTAAAAATGCCACAATCCATGATGGTCAAAGTAGTTTAAACTTGATTCATTCATGCTTTAAATTTTATGTTGATAGATAGAGAATAAAGAAATAGCCAAACTGTTTAATCTTGGTAGATTAGTAGTTAGGTAGAGAATAATAATGAGCTCATTAGTTTAATCTAAGCCAATTGAAGTTATAAGGTTAGAATTAGATAGTTTACTTATCAAAGAGAATGAAATGAAGTGTCAGCAAGCTCAAATGCACCCAAGGAATGAAGAGAAAATGCTAGGGTAAATAAAGGGTAGGTAGAAAAATTTTTGCAAGTGCACAAGGTTACGAAGTCAAAAGCACCTTCATCATGCTTAATCCTATGTTTCATGTACAGGAGGAATTGTCAAAGAGAAAGGACATTCACTAAAGCTTATTTACTAATTTCCCCTCATTTCACTAAACCCCCACATAAATAATTTATTAATTTCCCCTCGTTATCCGTTCATTAATTTTCATCCCCTAATGTTGTCCCTTTCTTTGTTCCAAAGCACCCCTCCCTCTTCATTTCCCCTTGTAAAAAACCTTTCCCTACATTTTGACCTTTTTTTCCCTTGGTTTCACACATTTCCCTAGACAATACCCTTTAAAAATCATTCCCCCTTCCCAAAACCCCTTTCCCTAGTTCGAAACCCATTCCCATCACAAAATAATACATTCCCCCCTTATTAATTCCCCTTCTTCCCTTAGCAACCCATTAAACTCCTTTATTCAAAGTTATTTCCTATATTCCCTCTTTATGTATTTAAAGTCCCCCATGTCATAATTCCCCGAAACCCTTTTAACTCACCAAACCTTGGTGTATAGTTAAAACCTCCGATGTACAACCCATGGTTCCCAGCCTTTATTAACCAATTGCTTATATTAAAATCTCGTGATTACTTTTTAATTAATAAAATTTCATCGTAATTAAAACCCAACCCCACTTGCCGGCTCTATCTGTGCAACTTCGATGTGTGATAGCCCTCCATTTTTCTACCTCCAGATCCAATGACACGCATCCATATCGCACATCTCATCATCCGACAACTAAAAGTCCAAAAGCACGCCAGATTGATGGTTTTGGCTGAAAATTATTTTGTTATGTGGCGGAACCACGTTATATCGCGTGCTCGCGAAAAATACCGCCCTCCACCCAAAAGTGGTGTGATGTGGCCTAAAACCACCTCACCACGTAAAAAAAAACCGCCCACTCTTCATTTATCAAATCTCACACCAAAAAGTAACCATTGTTGGTTAAAAGGATGAAAAAGCCCCCTTTTGCTCTTTTCACTCATTTTTACTAAAGACCTTTGTTAACCAATTCTGACACCTTGAAACTCTGTGCAACCATTTTAACCACTTTTTGCAACCAGAAGGTGCTGTAGACACCAAATTAAAGCAACAAATAGATAATTTAACCCTCACAAACCTCTACTGCTACCACAGAACCCTGTCTACATACCAAATCGTCAATTTCCAGATATTCTTGAAACAACCAGAACGACCCTGTAATTTAAGCTGCACAGTAATTATTAAAAAGTTAATTAATTAAATTAGTTAAAGAACCTTGCTAGACTAAAGAAAACTTTATTGTGAATCCAAAAGGCCTTTTCTACAAACTATAATTACCCTCCCCATTGTTCCAGACCTTCTGACCTTACTCCCAAAGCTAGAGAAAAAGAAATTCAGTTGAATAAACCAAATTATGGCTTCCCAATGCACTCTGGATGTAATATCCCTACAAACCCATCACCTATATATTGACCACCTCCCATTAGCCAACGAAGAATTTCAAATTAAAGACATGGTTTCCCCTAGCCACCTAATGGAACACCGCTGCTAGAGTAAATATAAGTTCCTAAACCAAAATGATGGCATTCACCTATGGGAATCATATTTTCTCAAATACTTGTTCCTATAGGTACACCTATTCCCATAAATCATCCACTTCTTCCAAGCTTACTATGTCCCTAGTCAAAGAGCTATAGTCTCCCCTGACTAACAGGTTTTATTCACTATTCTTGCAGAGTCAATAAATCAAATGTTGCAAATCCAATGAGGCCAAAAACAGATGCCACTTTCCATTGAAGCCTTACTTAAACTCTACACAAAGTTAGACCTTCCTAAGAAATCCCAAATCTTTCAAACTTTCAACATAGAAGAGTCTAATACTCCTATAGATAGTACTCCATATGCTGCCACCATCTTGTCAGAGAGAACCAGACAAATTATAACCATGCTCTCTTATATTCTAGGGCACACCACTGATGAGCATGTGGATGAGGTTATACTTTCTTTCCTTTCTATTTTTTTCTAGGCAAGCCTCCAGCTACATTTTACAACTTTTCTTAGTTCTTGGCCGATAGAATCCATGAACAATTGATCAGATTTCCAAATGAGAGAGTATTCAAATACTCATGAGTATTGTTTCACATGTTACTATATTTTCTGTTAGACAAATTTCCAGCCAGCATCCAAAAGTTAGACACTAAGGGCCATCTAGGATCTATGATATTTTCGATACCATTGATCCAAAGATATTCCACTATTTTTACTTGTAAAGAGCTCATTGATTCATTTGTTCATCCAAATGTAAACATGCTGACTAGTAGCTATCAACGCAGGATCAATGATTAGATTAAGAGAGTTCTACAGTTGGCTAAAAATAGTAGAGTGGGATATTGGTATCTATACGAAGACCACACAGAAATCAGACTATATGGTTGCCAACTCACTCCCTACAAGCTGCCCAAATACCTCCCCATGAGGATATTTGCATTATAGTATTTTAGGTAGATCATAAACTCTAATGAGGTTAATTTTCTATCATCTAGGAAGAAAACTCAGTTTAAGATCAAAAACCAATTTGGCCCTTTTATTTGTAATAATAGGGAAGTTGGACAAGACGTGGAGAAAATCTTATAGCAATGAACTTCAAAAACAGTTTGATGTGGTAGTATGACCATAATTGAGTCATA
The DNA here is from genome assembly GCA_000404065.3 of Pinus taeda. Taxonomy (NCBI): domain Eukaryota; kingdom Viridiplantae; phylum Streptophyta; class Pinopsida; order Pinales; family Pinaceae; genus Pinus; species Pinus taeda. Next base: position 12,285 of record APFE030468565.1, read on the forward strand.
AACAAACTAAGGCTGAAATTCAAGTTATGTCCTTTCATACATGAGCCAAGGCGAGATATTGAAAGATTTGCCAACCAGCAGAATGGTTGGAGAATAGTTTAATAGATGTGGTGAATACTTTAATAGATGTGGAAAAGCTTATTGATACTAGTTCACTTCTCCAGGTTCCGGCCCTAAATGAACATATGGGTATTACTCCTATTCTAAATACTCTAGCCAATTAGGATAGGAATGTAAAATGAATCAGGGAAGAAGGTTCTATCTCTTGGATGGACACTACAGATGACAGGTTTAAAATTAGTTACAGGAAGAGACCCAAGCTTAATCCTGTAACTGAGCAAGAAGACACCATTGAGACTGTTGAAATGACTGATACTGACGCAATGGTTGGAAAGAGTAAAGGTTCAACAGTTTCAAAGGAAAGTCATCAGCCCTCCACCTCAAACACTCTAATCATTGAAAAATAGCTTAGCATTGAAGTCTCTTCATTCAGTAAACCAGTGGAGAAAGAGAAAGATATAAAAGATAAGTACAAGGAAATCAAGTTGAGGAATGAGGCATTAAAAGCTGAAACATATGCCCAGTACTTCAAGCAAACACCTGCCAATCAAAATAGATTAATGTCAACCTTTGACATTAAGACTGGTAAGATGAAAATGACTTTTATGCAGCCTACAGTCCAGCAGCCTAGATCATCAACAGACTATAGAAAGACAAAGTTTGAAGTTTTGGCTAGGCATGTTCACCCTATTGACCAAATTGAATTCCATAAGTAGGAAGGTGAAATGGTTTAATCCACAATGACTAATAAATCAATGATTGTGCACAAACTTCAAATCTCACTTGATAGCATCATAACACAGCTTAAGCTAGAAAAGGCATGCTCACAAGCCAAGGACAACAAAATCAAGTCACTAGAAGACTTGGTGATTGAGATTGGATATAATTCAAGTGAGATCAAGGTAGTAGAAAAACTAATAAAGAAGGAAAATGAGGATATTGTTTCTTTCAACAAACAACTAAGTTTGACTCCTTCTAAACATCCACAAACCAAGGAGTTCCTAGAGAGCCAAACCCAGCAGGAGGAAATGATGGATCTCATTCTTCATCTAAATGCTCAAATGAAAGAAATGGAAAATGAATTGGTTAGTTTGATATAGCTGAAACAGGCTAGCCTTGAGAAAACCACTTCCACTGCTATTCCTATAGTTACTAGAACAGTTCCTTTAACTTTGGCAGCTTCATTGGCCCCCACAACCCCACTAGCTACAACACTTCTAGTTGGAACAACAACTACATCGGAAACAGGTTCAACAACAACACCAACTCATCCAAGTGATGAAGCCAGTAAATTGGTGAAAGCCATGGAGGACATGTCCATTCAGACCAATGAAATAAATAAACTCAAGGAACAAACAACAAGTACAGAGGATGAGAAGAAACTGGCTCAGATTATGCATAAAAATGAAGTAAAGAAGTCAAACAAGCTGACTAAGAGAATAAAAAACTTGGAAAAAGAATTAACATTGAAGGAGCCACTTGCCCAAGCAAAAGAAGAGCTACGGGCCAATATCATTCACTCTATCAATGGTATTTGGCCATCTATACAAGTTATCTTTGAACAAAATGATTTAGTCAAAGAGGCTATAGAAGCAATTCGAAGAGTTAAGGACAAACTTGGAGATAT